>BMAU01020729.1:0-255000 GCA_019973935.1 Trichonephila clavipes | reverse complement strand
CTTTCGTTGTATTAATGTGCTAAATACTGATAATGAAACTTGTAGAAATAATTTAAAAAACTATGTGATAAATAAAAAATATATACCATAAATTTTTAAAAAAAATAAGTATCAATATCACGAAATCTAGACTTCCATGGTATGTTGTTTTAACATCTGTGACTGAAATCTATTAAAAACATATGTATATATCTAAATTATTATTCTTATTTTTGTACTGCACGTACTAAGGTTTAAAATACTTATTTCTGAAGCTCTGACGTAGAAAGGAAAAAGATCTGAGAAATTTTAAGGAGTGACTTTGATATTGTATATTTTTGCATTGATAAATATATCTAGAATTAATAACGAGATCTTTACTAGATAACGAACACGTTATCTTTATAATCATATGTATTTAATTATTTTTTTGTAATTAAAAAAAAGACTCTCTTGTACTTTAATTTTCTTTTTCATTTCTTAGTTTTACATCTCAATATAAAAATTTTTGTAAAGAGAAACAATTGTTCTTATAAGCTTCGAAAGTTGTGCAGCTGCCGAATAATTTTAGTATTTTAAATGCTTGCATTTTTTTCGACAGCCATCGAATACGCTTTTTATTTTTATATATATAAACTTTTAATCTTTTTTTCTCAATACATAGTTAGGCAAATCTTTAATATGTTTAACAGTTATAACTGCTAAGATTCTTTATTTAAACTACACCTTATCATTCCCTAAAAAATCTGAAGTATTTTCTACGTAAAAAAAAAAAAAAAAAAAAGAATGCTGTAAAGACAATCTCTATAAATTGTAAGCTTCTTCTTTTTAGCAGAAATTAAATGAAAGATAATCGAATCACGAACACTTACGAACTCAAATTGCGTATTTTTCCTATTACTTTCAACAGTGTAATTAATATACAAAGAAAAAAAAATGTTGCATTACTGTTATGTTTGTTTCAAAATATACTCCATGCAAAACTTTACTAATAATAGAAATAATTTTTAATGTGACAGTTTTATGTATTAACTTTATCTGCTATAAAAATTAAGAGAAAATGATGATTAGTGTTCTAAATCAACAATATTTTTTTAATACTTTGGCATCGCTGTAGATTTCTTTTAGTTGACGAGAAATATATTATAATTGTCTATACTTCTCAGGATAATATGTTGTGTAAAATATTAAAGAAAAAAATCTTAAAACATCAAAAGGAGAATGTTAAACACCTCTAGCAGAAGATGGATAGAAAATGATATTGATATAATGTATTTAACATGTGGGCTTACAGCGCATTTTTATTTTTATTTTTTATTCATGCAAATTGGTGAATACTTTACAATAATGCTCCTATACCTTAAATTATTCTAAATTGTTGAAGTGAGAAACAATTTATCTACTATAAATAAAATAATATTAGAATTTCTCTCTTCTCTGTTATACAAAATAAGTGTAAACTGTTTTTAAATCATTTAAATGAGTGAATTGTTTTCAATTGAAAGTTCTTTTTACTGTATGTATCAATTTGTTGAATTTAATAACCATTTCGTACATTAAAATTTATTTCATATGTATTTTTATTAGGGAATCAAATAATTCTTATAAATAACACAGACAATTATTAAGCTTTTCTGCAATAAACACGACGAATAAGCACACATTTTTAATGAATGAAAGGTTTACTAAATGTGCTTTGTGCTCTATGTTGTAGCTAATGGCAGTGACTAAGTAATTAAATATAAGTGCTTATATCTTATAAAATATATTCCGCAAGAATTACAATAAACATGAAAGACAATTTTTTAAATTAACAATTATTAAGGTTATTTCCTCTAAAAGGGAAAAGTAAATAGAACTCAATCCATTTAATAAATATATACTTTAATGTGTATATGTTTTGTTTCCTGTTGCAGTATGCGTTAGCGAGAATGCGATTAGCTACATTTCCATCAATTATATACGTTCCATACATAGCAGTGTTAAATTATGAGAGCCATAATTAGTAAGATTCCTTGCGATAAAAATGAAGAGCAAATGGTACTTAATGCACTTAACGAGAGAATGCATTGCTAAGTGTGCTTTCTGTTGCAGGTGTATGTCAGCCGTCGAGCAGCTCCCCTCCCGCCGATGACTTCCTCAACTCCGACAGCCGTGCATCGAGCCCTCTCTCATCGAGCGCCGTCACCGACGACAATCCTCCGCCGCATGGATCTGCAGGAGGAGCCGCCGGTTGCGGCAGTAATTCGACCGGCGATAGCGACGCGAAGAAGGGCAAAAACAACCGGAGGAAGAAAAAAACGCGCACAGTCTTTACTCGCAGCCAAGTATTTCAGTTGGAATCCACCTTCGACATGAAACGTTACCTATCCAGCTCGGAGAGGGCCGGTTTGGCGGCTTCCTTACACTTAACTGAGACGCAGGTAAAAATCTGGTTCCAGAACCGACGCAACAAGTGGAAAAGGCAGCTGGCAGCTGAGCTGGAAGCAGCCAACATGGCCCATGCTCAGAGAATGGTGAGGGTTCCAATCCTATACCACGACACTGGTTCCTCCTCAGTGACGGCAACAGAAAACTCATCACTCAGCGTAGCCACGTATCCGTCACTTTACTACCACCACGCCTCCTTTGCCAATAGTCAGAGCGGGGGTAGGGCTCCCCTCTCTAGTTTAGTGTGATGACAGATCTCATCTGAAAACTCCTTTTCTCTACGTTATCTTCGAGAAGATAACTTTGCCAAAGAAACAGAAAGAGAATAATAACAAAAAACCGAATGCTGTAGTGCTTCCTTACTGTTGTTACTAAGACATTAAAAAATGCAAAGCTTTGGGCTGATGTTTCCTGAAACAATATCTTATCTATCGTCACTCATGGTCATCATTCGGTTTAGTGTAGGATAGATGCGCCTGCAAAAGCGAACCATTCCTTTCAGTGTATACTTTCCAAGATTTGTGCATATTTATTGTTTTTGAGCCACGAAAACGAAGAATGTTTGGACCAAAGATTTAATCTGTGTTACTGGAGAATACTAATCGTTCATCAGATTTTTTTTTTTAAAAAAAGATACTTTCCAGCTATTTTCACTTCAGCATTTGTCTTACGTTGAAGTGCTTTTATGTCTTTCCATTGCTGATAATAAATCAGTATAATATTGTGTATAGCAGTGCCTACTCTCTGTGAAATTCTCTATTGCCAATGATTAACGGATATTACCAATTGTTTATATTGTAATTGTAATATCTATATGTTTTAACGTAGTGGTATATAAATGGTGTGAATTGATTTGAAAATCAAAATATTTCTAAAAATTTTTAATGTAACTTCAGGAATCTAACTTCCCGTTTAAAGATAAGATATCGTATTTGTGAAACTGAAATAATTTTCGGATGATCGTCTTCATTTAAGCTGTTCTTGTAATTGTACATTGCGTGTTAGTAAGTATTATGTGTACAATATATTCATTGAAAATAAATGTCAATTAATTAAAAATGTCACGTAAGATAATTTACATATTTTTACTCTTATTTTTTATTCATTAAAGTTCATCGAAAGCATTTGATTAAAAAAAGGATGGAAAAGTATTTATTAATAACATGTATTTTAAATTTAATTTTCTCTGCTCGATGATTTTGTCTTTTCAGTTAATTTCAAAAGAAAACCTTAGGCATTAAAATGAGTCAAAACCACTTACGGGAAAATGAATAAATGAACGCTTTCGAAGAAAAGACAAAATTAAATCACTATGACCATGTATAATTTAATATCAAATCGCAGTCCACAGTGCATTAAAATACATCTGTTTACAATGACTCCACAATTATCCGAGTTGGAATGCAAAGCCAAGGATCAGACAATGAATTTACACCATGAAAATTTGAATTACTTCCGCGTTAAATATGGATTTTGCAAATGAGGCGATTTGTTAGAGTGTCCATTGATTAGCATTTAACTGAAAATTTATACCTTCACTTGCGGTTAAATCAAAACTACCGCGCTTCTATCGATTAATACTCGCTTGAGGGTTCAATTGTACGATACTTTTTTGACATATTAATTTAAAAGCAACGAATATTTATTTTCGTTTTATGTTTCATAATGGATAATGTCAATAGTAAGCAATCCATTGAGTTTTAAATTGAGATTTTAATCGGTAACGAATTTCAATGGATTTTTACTGCCAGTTTAAAATATCACAATTTAATGATAAAGGTAAGAGAATCGTGTTTTATATCAAACTATTAATTTGCACTTTTTGGCATTTTAAGTGAAACTATGATTATGAGCATCTAATGTCTTTATTGACCTTTAGTTAACTGAAACATCAAGAACCCTTACGATGAATTGAATACTCGTAAAAACATTTTCTTTTCAAAGTCAATTAACAGGCGAGGAAAATGTGTTGTTTAATTTTACATAACGAATAATACTTACAGAAAACGAGCATTAGAGATTAAAATTTTAATCAATATTTAATCTGATATTAGAAGTTTTAACCATTCTAATTAAAATATCAATGCTTAATAATTAATGGTAAATGAATTTTGTTTCAGTCAAAAATTAAATTTGTAATTTCATGCAAAATTATGGGTACTATGAATATGTAGTAGAACTATTTAACATTTGGTTTGTTAAAACAAAACAATATATTAATCCATAAACTTATGTAATCAATATACAATTATAGATTATATATGAAGAAACATATAGCAAAGTATCAATATACTATATAATTATATATAATACATTCATAATTCGATATACTTATATAATTATATTATATATGAAGAGATAGAAAACAGTTTTTCATTTATACTATCGTAAACACTTTAGATAAATCGAATATATACTTAGACAAGAATTATTTTAAAACAAGAAAAGAAAAACAAAATCCTAATGTCACAATTCTTTAAAATTAAATACAAATAAAGTGGGGAATAATAGTTCTTTAAATAGTAAACAGTAATAAGAGTATCTCTAAATAAAAAATATTTCGATTATCCAAAAAAAAAAAGAAAAAAAAAAGAAGAAACAAATTAAATGAATCCGTTTTGAAAAGATAATAATTATGAAATATTAAGTAACTGTATTATTATTCAAGAAAATTATGCTTAAGCTTTATTTTATAACAAATATCAAAAGAAAGTAAATGCAAAATAGATTAATAAAAAATTTCCTTTCATAAAAAGTTCAATTCTCTCTACGGTTGGAGAAAATTATTTTATAAAGTCTTTTTATTTAAAATGATTTAAAACTATTTTTTTCTGCTTCATTAAATTCCCTTTCGTCAATTTTAAGAGTAGCACAGCAGTTGCTTGTAAGAAATGAAGGAATGTTTTTGAATTTATTTCATTCACAAAGACTAAGATTATTTTTCTAAAGAATGAGCAGTAAATTTTCTCATTTCATTGGCATTTGGTAAGATGTTAAAGGTTGTAATAACTGAATAAATTTTGTAATTATGATTTTTTTTATTTGTGAGAAAAATTATTTTTGAGTTTTTCGTATTATCATCATTTGAAGAGGCGCAATTTAAATTGTATACTCTATTTGTAATCATTATTATCCTTTAAACATTTTGAAATGTTTTTATGTATGTAATGACTTCTATATATTTTGAATATGTACAAGAGATGTGTTAGTTTTAATTGTAATAATTAACACTGCAATTAAATTACATATTCCCACTTTTGAATTTAAGTTCAATATTTTCCAACATATTATCCTCAAAATCTGTTACGTACTGATCAAACATTAATTTTATTTAGTTGTATTAAGTGTGATGTAACAATGATCAAAATATTCATATTTTTCTTAATATACATATGGTGTGGTTATTAGTCCCAACTTTAAATATAAGGTGAAAACTTTTTTTATGCTTTAAAATTAAGTATTTCTTCTTTAAGAATTAATATTTTATCTATTGCTCCATCAAGAATCCTTTTATTATTTTCATCACAAATTAACATCATGATATTTTCGATGTCTAAGTTTATTAAAATTGCTTTCATTGTGCTTTCTCTGTCACTGTATAAAAGTGTTTTAGTAAAATCATCAAAAATAAAAAAAATATGCTATATAAATAAATACTATATAAAAAGCTGATATAACATAAGCAAAATCAAATTAAGTCACTTTATTTTTTCATTTAAAAAGTTATTAAACAGTTTAAAAATAATCCTGAAGAAGTTGCTTACTGCACTTTTATTTATTTCTACAGCACTGTGGACTGAATAAAAATTATCATATATTTTGCGATATATAAATTTAGATTATTATCTTAATATTAGTATCCATGTTCCATGTAATTTCAAAACTTCTCATCGGATAAAAACTGTGGTTTCTTTTTACTTTTTTAGTTTTATAATTCGACAAACTACCATTCGAATAGCTGTGGGTTTTAATCTTGAAATGAATGATCTCCAGCAAAATCTGCAGAAATTTTTAACATTCTATATTTTTACAACAATTGCAGCAATAAAGTCCGAAGATATACCAATACTACGACAAAACATAAGCTCCTTGATGGAGGGAATAACAATAAAACTAAATGTTTCATCATAATTTAGTGATAGTATTTTAAAGTTTAGTTCTAACAGAAGAGTTACGGTATTTCTACAGTTTTTGCTGGTCGCTTATGTGCACAATGTAGTCATTTTTCTTGATTATGTATCACATTCGTCAGTAACATAGATTTTATTATACTCTAATTGATTCCTATTTCATACTGTAGTTCAAAGAAATACTTCATGCTTAGATCTTACATTTAAGTGGATATATATATAGTAAATACTTTTCTAATTACATTTTATTTTAAATTTTTATAAAAAAAAATTGTAATTTTTTTAAGATGAAAATTATACATAAAAATCTTTGTAAGTTGTCTATCACTGGCTGAGAAGTATAGATAGTTAAAATTTCTCTCCTTTTGCTATGTATAATGTTTTATGTTCAGTGATTGTTGAAAAGTTCCATATTAAAAGTTTTATTTAATGGGGGATTTACTTCATTTTCTCTACATTTGTCATCCTTCACAAGTTAATACATTTAATTTTCATGTAATAGTTTTTAACAAACCAGTGAACATCTATCATATTTTTTTAGAATGCTTTAAATTACTTAAATTTTTTCTAAAGATTATATTATGCAATATTTACTTATAATTTGTAAAAAGTGATGTAAGACTATAACTCTGAATATGATTGCCAAATATAGAATCTGGAAAAGTCGCGTCGGTATCCTCGTGTATTGTAACGCTTTCGTGGGAATGTTCATTTCATTTTTGATCAAAATAAATGCTTTTGTTTTGATTATATTTTTTATTATAAGTGTGAATAAGTATTTCATAAAGCTTTGGTAAAAATTTTGTTAAACATTTATTTATTATTTTTGGTGTGAAAAATCTAGTCATACTTTATTTGTTATTACATAATGTGCATATTAATGTACTATTTTAAATAATTTAACTATGCATATTATGTTTGTTTGAAAAATTATATTTTCTAACACTACTTTTTTCATGATTAAAAATTTTATTTTATGTCACTACTTTACATGTTTGAAATTTGTTAAGTCTGATTATTAGAAGTTGTTGTAATAGTGTTAAATAGCATTCATGGAATATTTTATTTCTTGTCGTATTATAACTCATTATATATATATATATATATATATATATATATATATATATATATATATATATATATATATATATATATATATATATATATATATATATATATATATATATATATATATATATATATATATTTAATCCATCAATGAAAAGTATTCTAACTTTATCGATTTTTAATAAACTGAGTTATTGTATGTGTATTTTAAGAGTGAGTTATTCCTCTATATTAAATGTTGTATGTGACTAGAGATGTCCCAATATCATCTGAGCTTCATGTGATTTTTTTTAAAGACGAAATTATACAATTTACATAATTGTTAATTTTATAGTTTTGTTTATATTTAATTTATAGATGAATTACAAGTTTTCAAAATTACTTTTTTGGCAAGTTGATTTTTATTAGAGTAAGATTTTATGTTGAGATTTTGTTTTCTAATTGTATGTTAAATTTAGTTTTGAACTATGTTGCTGCATTTAATAAAATGAATCTTTGATATTGAAACTCTTTTTTTTTCTTAAAAAAACAAAAACAAAATCTGAAAATGGAAACGAACATACATATTGTTCAATAATTCTCTCATGTTGAAAAAATTTTACTTACGCAAAAATACTATTTTAAATAAAATTTAGTCACAAATATACTTTTTAACTGAAGAGAGAAAGAATTGACCCAATATCTTTTCAAACATTTCATTTATGCTCACAAAATTCAATAAATTAAAAATATTTGCATTAATAATTGAATTTCTGATATAACAATCACTGATATTCCTTCTTCCGCTACTTTTAAGATCTAATTTCTAAAAAGCATAATAAACGAAGAAACGTTCTTTTCACAGTATTAGGTAGATTTTCCTAATTTTTTAATATCAAAATAACGAGTCTAACATTAAAATAAACAAGTATCTATGAAAAATAAATTAGAAATAATTAAAAAATAAAGACTGCAATCATAGTAAGAATCCAAATTTAATGACATTCTTTCTAATTATCCGTAACACAATCCTTAATTTTAAATTAAAGCCAGCTTTCTGAAAAGTTGATTAAAAGAAACCCAATTTTTTAAGCTCTAAATACTTATTTTGTTATAATAATTTGCATGAATCGGTTTCTACTATATTTCAAATACTATGCATATACTTTTAAAAAAGTCACAAAAGATCGAATATCACAACAATTTTGCAAGTTGATATTCTTTTTTAAAAATCTTTTTCAATCACTTTTAAAGAGAGGTTTTATTTTCCTTGTAAAAACCAAGATTTCGATGTAATGTTATATAATTGCAATGCAAAGAGATTGGACAACATCGAATTCTTTTCTTTTTTAATGTTAAATTACGCCTCTTTTTTGCTAAATCTTTTAAAAGTTTTAATGTACTTAAAAATAAGTCTTTTTGCTGACATTAATTGCAATACCCTATTAAGAATTTCTTGATAAAATATGATGTATAAAAGCATGTCATCAATAATAAAACACTTCTAAATCATATATGAAATACATGCTAAGGTTTTCTCAAATGATACCATAAGGAAGGGACTTATAATAAATATGTTTTAATTATTAAAACCATACATATTTCTCATTCTTAATACATATATTAAATATCTAAGTTAAGCATATTTTTATTTAAAATTAATTCAATAATGATCAGTAGTATATAACAATTCACAGAATTAATTAAATTATTTCATTAATTTCGTATATATTAGCTTCCAATTAGTATTATAAGGATCATTTTCAACATGACATTAATGGGTCTTCGTACATTTCGAAACTACATTAAATTTACAAAAGATTGTAATTCAAAAATATTTAATAGAAAAATCAAGCATAAACTGAGAAACAAAATTCAATTTCTAGAAATTAATATAATGGGTTTATTAACTTATTTTTTGACAAAATTAAGTGGACACAGTACGATTCAATTGACCAAAATCAGTAAAAAAAATCAAACATAATTTTTTTAGTCTAAATTATTCTTTATATACTTTTTTATAACCTCACAAAATTTGAAAGCTCTAAACTTAAGAAACGCAGAACTATGATAGCTTTTACGTTCGTTTTTATTCACATCCCTATGGCGAATCATTAAACTTTAAACTTACCTCAGAAAGATAAAATAACTATTTTGTCTTCATTTAAAATCTAAGGCTTTTTTTCTATTGTGCCTATTGCTTTGAATTTTTTTTACCTATTGCCAATAGTACACGTAACAAAAATTGGTATGCATTTCTCAAAGCAATACTTATTTTTTTAAAAAAAATAATTGAACTCAGAATTTATAGGTTTCTTAAGGAATTTTCAATAAGCATTCATAAAAAGAGGTATTGTACGAATGCCAATCATGTTATGGCAAACCCCACACCAACTTTTGTTACACATAGTTGGACGTACTTGTAAATCAAATTTCATGCATGTAAGTAAATTTTTGTAGGAGGGGTAGCATTTTAAAATCACTTCACAAATTTTAAGTTTTTTCATTAAAAAAATATATGGCCAGCTTTTTATAAAATTTTGAGCACAAAATCTGTTTAACATAGTATACACACATAGAAGGCAATCAAAAAAATTTAAAAAATCATTAAAAATGTTTGCGTAAATCGTACCATGTCCCCTTAATAAATAAGTCTATTAGATTAATCAATTGTCAGGAAAATTTATCAAATTATTTTGCTGATTTCATCATAATTGCTTAAAAATGCATGTCCGTAGCATTTCTTTTTGGTTTGAACTTTTTATTACCACTGCAGTACACTTGCAGGTATGCTAAACAGAGGCAAAAGTCCGGTCCTGAGACGTAGAACGAAGTGAAACAGAGAGCAGCCAACTGTAGAGACAAATGGTCCATATACCACACCACATCCACAATACATTTGTTGGAGACCTTCACCCCCTCGGGAAGGGATCCTCGGTGCTTTTCAGCTAGGTAGGGATCGGGATTCGAAATGAACACGTAGTGCTAATAGATGTTTGACAGGGTGGTTTTTCAGGAGGAGGAGATGATGATTTTTCCTGCTTTCATTATCCCTCTCATTTTTCACCCCCGAACTATACCCCGAAGGACTACTCTCCCCTCTCATGCCATTGTGTTCGACATGATTTCAGAGGGAGATTCGGTCGCGTTAAAAGAAGTCAATAGCACTAGGCCGGCCTTTATTCGATCTGGAGAAAGGGGACAGAGAGCTCGTACAAAATGAAACATTTTGCTTTTACCTTGAGCGTCCCGATTTCGATGAAACTGAAGGCTTACAGCTTACTCAACTCGCTTCATAGAGGAAATTTCGGATGCTAAGCTACGCGCTTTGGGGACCGGAGCGACGAAAAATTTACTTGGGCAACACTGATTTTTTTCTTCTTTTTTTGCCTTTTTCTATTTGAGAATATTTTCAAAGATAATTTTGTTTTGAAAATCGTAGTGTTTGATTAAAAAGAACGTTGCAACGACATGTTTCATTTTTTCAATTCCTATTAGTTAACACTCCTCCCTATGTGTATTTATATATTTGTTCAAATTTTCAATCGTTAATAAAATTCTTTTTATTCATCCACTCAAATTCAAATGCATTTTAAAACTTGCAGTGGATGACACTTGATCTTAATACAGTTTTTTCAAATCTTAACTCATTAATTAAATTTAATTAATCAATTTTAGTTTTATATGGGAGAGAAAAATTTGTCATTTAATATTGTAATTCTGTCACATGTACAGAGTAGCGCACAAAGAAGTTTTCTAAGGGGGTCCAGGGTCGAAAGTCCACCATTCTTGTATCATGCTCCTTTTGATATTAAATCATTAGAAACAAATATTTAATTACATTTTATGTATTATATACTTAAAATTATAATCAATCGAAAAAAATCAAGGGCTTGAGGGAGGGGGGGATCTGGACTCCTAGCACCCCCCCTTGTGTGCGCCACAGCATATATATACACATATTTATATTAATTGTAATTATTTAATAAAAAGTAACTAAAATAAAATTTTTCTTTGTTAACCTAAGTAGGAATTGACTTAATTTTTTTTTCATATTACTTGTTTAATAGAAAAAAATTAAATATTTTATTTAATATATTCTTGAAAATATAAACTTACAATAGATACTATGAAGTTCATTCCGTCTTACATTTAAGACTTACTTTATAGCTCTCACGCGCTTCATGTGAGATTTTACAGAAAAAAAAAGCCATTTAAAAAAAAAATAACAGTTGTCATTCTATTTTTTAATTAAATCTTATCAACCTTTAATTTAAGTCGATAAGAACAAGCCAGTTTTAAGTTACTTTAAGTACTTATAATAAAAAAATAGTACTTATCAGTCAAAGCATACACTCCATTTATACACACACAAGTCATCTAATTATTTTCTAAGGAACACCAACGACTCAAATATACAGAGTGTTTTTTTTCCAGGTATAGAAGTTTAAGTTGGCATTACTTTCCAAGATGGCGATCGATTTAACAGCTGTCAAGTGATTTATTCTCAGTTTGGTTTGGCAATTCATCATGAATAGACTCATGCCTGAACAACGCTTTCAAATTGTGCAATTTTATTTCGAAAATAATGGTCGATTTTCATAAGCGAATTTTGTTTAGCGATGAAGCGCACTTCTGGTTGAATGGCAACGTCAACAAACAAAACTGCCGCACTTGGAGTGAAGCTAATACACAAGTGTATATCGAAACACCGTTACATCCAGAAAAACTGACTGTTTGGTGCGCTTTATGGGCTGGTGGAATCATTGGTCCGTACTTCTTCAAAAACGATGAAGGCCACAACGTTACAGTCAATGGTGATCGGTATAGAGCCATGATTACTAACTTTTTCATTCCTGAATTGAACAAACATGATGTCCAGGAGCTGTGGTTCCAACAAGACGGCGCAACATGTCACACAGCTCGTGCCACAATCGATTTATTGAAAGACACGTTTGGTGACCGCCTTATTTCACGTTTTGGATCTGTGAATTGGCCTCCAAGATCTTGTGATTTAACACCGCTAGACTATTTTCTGTGGGGCTATGTCAAGTCATTGGTCTATGTGGATAAGTCACAAACGCTTGACCATTTGGAAGACAACATTCGCCGTGTTATTGCCGATATACGGCCACAAATGTTGGAAAAAGTTATCGAAAATTGGACGTCCAGATTGGACTACATCCGAGCCAGCTGTGGCAGTCCTATACCAGAAATCATATTTAAAATGTAATGCCACAAGATTATCTTTCGAATAAAAAAAAATTCATGTCAATCGAATAATACATCGTTGTTTTATTGCAATTTAGAGTTCTATACCTCTCAAAAAAAACACCCTTTATATATATTTTAATTTCTTTTATATTCTAAGTACAATACCGTCAACAGCTAACTCCATTTTTTCACTCTCCTTCACTAAGCCAATTCCCTTGATTTTAAATAGTAATATCGCTTTACAAAAATCACGGTTCCCTTGCAGAAAGAGATTTTTTCTTTGATTAAACAATGCCTAAAAACTATTTCCCACAGAGGATGAATAGAAAACTCAAATAGAACCTGTTAAAACTTAAGCCGACAATTTTTTTTAATCCTGTATTGAGTCCCATTACATTAAGTCGAAGGGTAAGATGATCAATTTTGTGCATGGTAACTATTTAATTTTTTACTATAATACCATACTTACTGTTAATTTTAAGGTATCCGACTACGTTCGGAACCGTGATTTTGAAAAAGCGCATAAATGGGTAATATTTATGATATTTAGTGTCACTTAGATTAGAATACATGTATAAAACTGTTTTAAGGACATTTTGACAAAAAAAATAATTTAAATACAATATTTCGGCAAAAACTTAGCTTAGAATAACCTTTTTTCAAAATGCTCTTCTTTTGTGAAAAATGCTTCTATTATAATAATACTTTGCCTGTATATAGCTCAGTCCTCTGTACAGAGGCTCAACTATGAGTTTTGAAAAATTCACATTATTTTCAGAGTTACAACCTATTGAAATAATTATCGGCTTTTTTTCTTAAAATTTCTCCCCTCTGTTGTCATAAAACATGGATAAACCCACTTCTAGGTTATATATTTCAAAAATTGTAGTTGAGCCTTTGTACAGAGGTCTGAGCTATATACAGCAAAATATTATTATAATAGAAGCATTTTTCACAAAAGGAGAATATTTTGAAAATTTCTCATTCTATGTTCATTTTTTTTTAAAATATTGTACTTAAATATTTTTTTTTATTGTAATACTATTCTTAAACCAATTTTATATACATTTCCTAATTTAAGTGACACTAAATATCATAAATATTATGCATTTATACGATTTGTAAAATCATGGCTCCGAACGTAGTCGGATACCTTAACTCGAGAAATGGAATTCTCACTATATCATCAGCTTGATTA
The DNA here is from genome assembly GCA_019973935.1 of Trichonephila clavipes. NCBI lineage: Eukaryota > Metazoa > Arthropoda > Arachnida > Araneae > Nephilidae > Trichonephila > Trichonephila clavipes. The sequence continues at coordinate 241,002 of BMAU01020729.1, read as the reverse complement.
CATGAATTTCGCCTCTTAATCTTATTATTCTGTCATTTTGCAATAAGTTCTTATAAGGTTCCTTTTATATAGTTATTGTACTTACGCACAGTTAAAAAAGAAAACTAGATAACTTATGATTATCTGTCCATATAAAAAATTCTTTTGGATTAGGATGATGTGGAACCTGAATGGATTCAGGTAAATTCATTTTCACACATTGTTGGTGACTTGAATAGCTTGGTTCACACTGAGATTAATTAACTAATAATTGAATATTTCTGGTTTTGATAACAAGAAAAAGAAACAAACTGAAATTGGTTTCTTTTTTTGTAGAAATAATGTTAAAATCATATGAAAATAGATGCAGTATTGATTTTGAACGATATTGCCTTAAAGGCTTTGATAATGTAATGTTCCCCATATTTTTAAAAACTGTACATGATACTGAAATACATCATTTAATCATTCTGTAGGGATTAACCTATATGTTATTGAAATCCTTTCTCCAGTATATTTAGGTCAACTTATAAATACTGAATGTTAAACATTGCATGGGGGATCCTATTATATTTTATAAGCGAAATTACATCAGAATTTTACATATGAATTGTAATTTAAAGGGTTTTCAAAGTGCATTTAATCTTTCTTCTTCTACTGAATACTAAATTCACACAATTGACTGAAAATTTCTACAAAGGATTGCACAAATATTGAATGAGTACGCATTTTTCTTTAAAAAAACAAGGAATGCAGGAAATAAAACTGCATTCAACTTTTGCATGTTTCATAAACAGAGAAATATGAAATGCATGAAACTTAAAATTAGGCAAAATATCAAAAATAAAATTTAAGAAGATAGAAAATACAATAAATAAAGCGATTTAAAATTTCGCAAAAAAAATTAAATTAAATAAACGTTTAAACTACTTTAAAAATATTTTTCACATTAGAAACTTTAAAAGAAAAAATAAACTCTTGACCATGCAACATCAAGCACAGGACATATTTAAAAACAAATTAGAGTAATAACACACTATACAAAAGTGAGATAATTAAAGATACAATCTTTCACGAAATAAAAAAGTTCATGAAATCAGTATTTAATCTTGTTCCGCCACGGTTGGCAATAACCACTGTTTCATTCCTTGGCATTGAATGAAACAGGTTTTGGATGTCTTAACGGAGTATCGTAAGCCATGCTGCTTCCACACACTGCTGAAGTCGATTAGCGACCCTGCCAGTCGTTATCCAATTATCGACCAGACGTATTCGACAGACTATAGATTGGGAGAAAAGGCAACCTGAGCCAGCAATGCAATTTAGTGGGTGAAGATGTCTTGAACATTGAGAAACACGTGTGGCTGCACATTGTCCTCTTGGAACTTGGACGCAGGATAACTCTAAAGGCAAAGGAATAAGAACAGACCCAACTGGATGATTATTGCACCGAGGGAATGGAATGGAATCTAATTACATTCCAAATCATAATACAGTGTGCAAGAGTATGGTGATAATGCAACAGTTAATCAACCTTTCTTCATGGTATTTCTAGATTTTAATTTGACCATATATATTCCGATCTTTCAAGCAGAAACGTGATTCGTTTGAGCTCACAAATTCTAGTATTCTTCTTTGATGCATTCTAACAGGGCCGGCACTAGCAGTTCTACCGCCCCGGACAAAAATGGAAAAAATGCCGCCCTTCTCTCTCTCTCTCTCTCTCTCTCTCTCTCTCTCTCTCTCTATATATATATATATATATATATATATATATATATATATATATATATATATATATTATTTAAAGTCTTAAAAAATTCAAAATAATTCGAAATTAAGGACGTAATTACTTGTTATTATTTCGAACGAATGAAATGAAAGAGAAGGAATGATAATTTATGCAGTCCAACTTCTTCCAAAAATAGGCTACTAATGGTGGGCATCACAAGCGTTTGTTTTAGTTTATAATAACTACACTCAAGATGAAAATAAAGCATCTACTGTGGCTCTATCTACCAAATCTCTTATTACCCTTGTCCCCTTTTGGTAAGCTTAAACTGGACATCGTAAGGGTGATAGGAATGTCAATTGTGACCTTACTCCGGGATAGGGAGAAAGTTACTAGTTAAAGATGTGTAAACATATAAGATTTTATGCTTTAACATATACTTCCGCCTCAAACCCTTCAAGTTTGAACATAAAAGAAAACTGTCATTAAATATACAGAGTACAAAATAAAAAAAAAACAAGATACGTTAAATGAAATACCAAATTCACACCCAATAACATTTCAGAAAATATATCAAATTTTTAGTACTAAAAAAAATATATTTTTTAAATTTGATCCAAATGCCACCCTTAAAATTAGCCGCCCCGGGCAGGGGTTCGATTTGTCCGGCCCTAGAGCCGCCCCTGATTCTAAAGCTGCTCTAGCAAAAGTAATCCGAGTACTTCAAAACGCCATTCTATTTTCCCTTTACTTAGCGCTTGTTTTTGATGCGACAGGCAGCCAAAACGTTCTTCAGCATTGAAAGGCAAATCATTTGCATATTCATCATGGTATATACAAAATGAAAATTTCACGCGATTCGGAGGCTTCAATGAGTTCCATTTTGGATATCTATCAGTGCACATTTATTTGGCTTAAAAGAAAAGATATTTCATAACATCAGTTATTTTAGAAGAGAAAAAAATAACTGATGATAGCTTCACATAACCAAGGGATAAAATCACAAATCCATTTTTGGAGACAAAATTTCTTAAAAATTTTATTACATCTGAATGCACACCCATGATAATATTTTTTTTAAAATAAATGTGAACACTTTCGTAGAAAAACTATTTTTCAGAACTTTATAACTTTCATTTCAGCTCTGAATTTCTTAAAAAGTTCTATATTAAACTAAACAGAAAAATCTATCCCTTTTCTATTTGCTATATCACAACGTTACAACATGTGAGTAAAATTATTTTTTCTATACATCGAAAATATCATTTATTGACCGAATTTCACTCAAACTGATGTCCTATAGATATTAAAACGAAGAAGAATCAATATGAATAAGAAAATATTTTCATTTCATTATAATGATAAGCGCGCAATTAATATAAAAATAAATAAATCTTTCCAAAAGAATAAAAGGGAACCTCAGCCAATAAAAAAATAGTAAAATTATTTTTGTAGTTTATAACACCTAAAACGATAAAAAAAAAGGTAACATGCTATTATGGAAAGTATACCTCCCAATGGGATTGTTATAAATTACAGGATATCTTACATGTGTACGAGAAAAAATCGAAAATTATGGTTTAACTCTATGATAATTACTGCAAGAATGAACGAGAAAAATATGTATTCTCTCTTTACCATTTGCTGGTAATGAATCAAATTTTATTGACAAAAAATTATCCTGTATTTTTTATTAAAAAACATATTTTAATGTGTGATTAAGTAACTACTATCTCTTCTGCCTCTTGTCTTGGAATTAGTATTTGTAATTTTATTCAAAACTTTACATTGTTTCCTTGTTTATCTTTTGATTCTTGTTTTTTTTCATACAAAACTCCAATCAATGCGTTATTAATTCATGCATATATATTATTAAAAATATCATAACATTGTTAATCGATTGATTTTTCCTTTGAAAGAATTCATATTCCATGTTTGAATTTGAAACTTCTATAGAAAAAGTTCCAAACAGGTTTTTATACATTGAATTTAAAGCGAAATGTAAAAAATAACTCTTATTTTATATAACTCTAAAAGATAATTCTTGTAACTCCCTAGGTTTACTTTTCTTAGAAATAAATAGAGAATTGTATCCTTTTTTATTTATCTGAATTTCTGCACCAATTTCTTACAGATATTTGTTCTTTCACGTTCATATCATTTGTTATGCACCATTATAATTATTTTACAAGGTTCATTCCTATACAAAGTACTTTGTGCCAATTATAGAAATAGCTGAAAATGATTAGTGTTATTACATAAAACACGTAAGAAATATATTGTATTGAATAGCTGAAAGGGCATAATTAACTAATGAAATTACTGAGCATTCAACTGAACATTGATAGCAATCATAGCGGTTCATTCTGCAAAAAACTACACAAAGGACCTATGCCCCAAGGCGTTAGTAAAATGGATTCTTTTGTTTTATTACCAATCGCACGCTAAGCGGAGCAGCAGTGAAAAGTTAAAAAAAACCAGTTAAAAAATGACGGAAATATTTTTTTAAATAAATTAATTTGTTAATTAAATGCTAATTTACCGTCAGCATCCATTGCAAAAAGATTTTTTTTTCAAAATGATGAACGCATTTTATTTTTCCGCGATCAAACATAACTTATTTATAAGCTCATAAACTCTTCACCTTTATTCTCTGTGATATTACTTCATATTGGTTTAGAAATCTATTATGAATTGTATCACACACACACATACACATACACACACACACATACACATACACGCACACACACACTACTAAAATGAGCACGTGCAATGCTCTTATCTTTTGAAGTCATTTATGCGAAGTATTGCACCAAGCTTTTGAAAAATGGTATACTTCTAAAACTAAAACCCTAACACGCAAGAAAAGAGGTAAAAAAAGGGGTTTGGATGAAGTTAGAAGGGAAATAGTTTCACAAAAAGAGGCCAAGTGCGTCATATCAGTCTAAATATATAAGTAGTGTGGGAGTGGATACTAAAGGCATGGAATACAAATAAATTGACATAATTTTTTTTAAAAAAGCAGTATATCTAACAATCCAGATGGAATTGAAGATTGTGATGCGTGTGCCGTCATATCCACCTGTGTTAGAGAGTTAGAAGGAATATTAGCCATAGTCAAAACAAATATAGTTTATTAACAAGTCTCAACAATCTAACAAATCTGAACAATCCAGGTTAGGAAATGCACATTTAAGAAAGTATGGGAGTAAAAGTGAGGTAGACGAGATAATTAATATTTAATTATGAATTAAATCACATACTCTTGGAACGTCTTGACAATACATGTTCCAAATAATCGAAAGTCCGCTCTAAGATAATCTACTTCAAGCCGACACTATTCCATTCTAAATATCTAATTGACCAAATCGTCAATAATGAATTTTAAATATTAAGCAAATAATCTACGAATTACTCTCGACTAGCTTTCAATTACTTTACGTTGATCACTAACTTCTGTCATCTAGCTCCTAACCTTGTGAAAGTCCCTTGGGACCTCATTTTGAGAACAAGAATAATTCTGAGTCATAAAAGAACTAGTAGCCATTTTTACAAGTAACTTTCTTTATTTGGTTATCTTTCCCAAATAGAATCAAAGACTTATTAACAATTACTTCTAATATTATGAGGTTTTAAAGATAATATCCTTTAAATTAACTTAATTAATTAATGATCTAATTAATTAATTTATTAAATAACGATCACGCAGAATTTACCACGATAAGAGATCCCAGAATTATATTTAATAATGTTCTTATTGAACATTTAACTTTAATCTCACTCTTATAACTTTAATGAGACTTTAAATACAATTTTATATTTACCACTCAGATTCTCAATTCTTCATGAAATTAAATTATCTTCAACAATAAAACTTCAATTCAAATTCACTATAACTTTATGTTTCAATATCTATCTCCTACTGCCCTAACTTTACTATTTCGTTTGACTTAAATACTGAATCTAATCTGCATAACAAGGAATCCTGTCCGCTTTTTGGAGTTGATTGGAAATAGGTAGGGAATTAAATTTCCCTAAAAAGGTCGGCTCAGAAGGTTAGTGATAAAGTTCCGTATAGATTCGTCACAACCTCTCTCTCTCTCTCTATCGAACCTAAAAGTTAATGCTTACATATAAGCCTTGATTTACATAAGTCACGTCTTCTTCTTCAGAAGAAAGTTTTCAATAGAATAATATTTAGAGAAACGGTTTTTCCTCAAGAGGATTGGTAGGAGGTTCGCGAATAGACCCGTCACAAGATGATTATATGCTTATAGATAGGAGTAATAGGGATGATGAAGATGATACAGAATTCGATGATGTACCTGAAGATACAACGGAAGATGAATGTGACGAAATTTTCGTATTATCCAACAATGAATGTTCAAAAGGTATGTCATTCCCTTTAATTAAGTAGTTTTCAGATATATATATATATATATGTAGAAATTTTTTTTTATATCCAACTTCTCTTTATTTTTAAAACGATCATTTTTATAACTGGCATATAACGTGTGAACCCGTAAATTTCAATCATGACGGATCTCGCAATTTTGAACCTCAATCAATTGTTGAGGACGACACCCCCTCTCCAAACTTCCACTCCACGCCAACGGGAGAATATCGAGCCTCGACAGATTTAATATGCATCATCCTCTTCTGGATCTTCTATGGCAATAAATTCTACAGGATCATAGGGCTTATAATAATTTATAAATATAAATCAAAATTGAACCATATGTAAAAGATAAAGCTCCTTTGAACCATTAAATACGGAAAATGGGTCTGCCTTTTATTTATCTTAGAAATAAAGGTAAAAAGTCTCAATCAGTGCGCAACTGATTGTTGAATGTATATATAGACTATATTTATTCCCAAAAATTAAACTAAGCTATATACTTTTTCTCAACATTATATTTCTCAAATTAAATTGTCTAGAATGTTAAACAAAACTTTTAAAATGAGTTATCATCAGAAGAGACAGCTAAATTATTATCACACATATGTCTCAGCTATAACTCCTCCTCAGAGCTCCATTTTTTCAATTATATTCCTATTATTTATAAGAGGCGCATAAATATATCTCGAGGCTTAAATTGAAACTTTCTGTTGTACAAAAACATGGAAAAACGATGAATTGGGTAAGTACGTTTCATAATCTGAATAAATTCATCCTACATAAAAATATTCTGAATATGAAAATAACTAATATGCAAAAAATAATCAGATGAGAAATCATTAAACTCAACAGGACACAGAGACATACGCGTAGATTTGTAAAGATATAGACAAGAAGACATTTAATCAGTTCCTACCCAGACAACCTTGCAGCTAAAAACAAGTTTAGCTTTAGAATGACTTAAAGTTATCTGGAGGGCAGACTTACTGAAAGGATGAAATACAGTTATTAAGCAATTTGAATGAGTGATAGAGATGATTACTTTTCTCAGAGATAAAATTATTTTAAACAAAAAAATGAATATTATTCATTTGTTAATTTTGAAAAAAGGATTATCTTGCACAAATAAAAAGAACAAGGTCTTGAAGCTCGAGAACTGAGCTCACACTTCCTCATTTAATTTCTAATAACGACTTTTCATGTTAACCCTTAACTTCGCACTGTTGCATTTCTGCAACATATAATTTATTTTAATTTAACAGACTCAATATTTTTTTAACTACCTACAAATCCCTTATCTGGGAAAAAAAGATTACTGCAACGAAATACATGCTAATTTTGTCACTAGATGGAAGTCAGTAGCACCCACAGGAATTTTTCAAGGGGGGGTCCGGGGTCGAAAGTTCACCATTCTTGTATCATGCTCCTTTTGATTTTGTCGATTTTCGGTAACAAAACACAGTAAAAAACTAATTATTGAATAAATAATTAGCATTAATTAATAAAATTAATCATTAATAACAAAACTTAATTAAACTTTACGTACTATATACTTAGAATTATAATCAATCGGAAAAAATATCAAGGGCTTTGGGGAGGGGGTCTGGACTCCCAGGACCCCCCCCCTAGTGTGCGCCACTAATGGAAGTGCATTTTTTTCAGAAATCATAATTATAAAAATCTCTGATGCCTCAAGAACTGTGTTTTTGCTATAAAAAGAACCCATTATATTTTATGCTTCCTCTTGTTTATTGACGAAATAAATTACCAGGCAAGAAATTTAAACATTTTATGATGAATATAAATGAATTTTATATAAAAAAAAGTTTTGTAATTTACAGCACTACTGCACAATATTGCATTTCTGCAACAAACAAAAAATGACTGAAATTCGATTTAAAACTGCTTAATTTTTTCCATGTTTTCCCCTTTGAGAACTAGCTTATATAATTTTTTCATAAAAAATTAAAAAATTGCGAAGTTAAGGGTTAAAAATAATCTTCTTAGATAAATAGATGTTTATTAACGTCGCCCGAAAGGGGTTTAGAGTTACAAACCGGTTCCTCGGGAAACAACGATCTCATTTTTCAGTCCTTATTGAAAAAAGTTTCTATTTTACATTTTTTAGAAGCACACAGCACACAAACCAAATTCAATTAATCACAATACACATATATAACCATATAAAACAAATTAAAGATATAGATTCACGGCATACATACATAATTACAAGTAGAATGTAAAATGTCGATATACATAAATAATTATACAATACGCATCGCCCATCCGGTACTGTAGTTAGCGACGCTGACCACTGTTCCGTAGGGTCTAGGTTCGAATCCCTGAGAAACATGAATGATTATAAATGTATAGTGACCTCGCGGCATGGGGATACTTTAAATAGCTGTCGAGCCGCAAGTCCTCTCGTGAGGTTGGAGGAAGGCAAAGAGAGGTGGGAGGCCTCTGACCACCGCTAGAGTATTCTCCCTCTAAATTGGGGTGGAACCGAGCCAAATCGTTCTGTCACCTGTATGGTGCTCAAAGCAATGGCTAACGACAGGCCTTACTTAGCCCTTTGCCATGATGAATTTCGTGGCTCTCGATCTCTGGCCTTTGCCGATCAGGTAGCATTAGTAACAACAACAACATTATACAATACAATGCTTTATATATATATATATATATATATATATATATATATATATATATATATATATATATATATAAAGAAGGTGAGAAAGGTGGAAAAGAGAAGGTGGAAAAAATTATTTCAGCATCTTGCAAGTGCATCAAAAACAATAATCTCCAGCTGATGCCACTATTTCCTGATGATAATCTTCCACCTTAATTTATCCTTTAGTTTAAAATATATATATATATATATAATAAATCAGTAACTCTCTTAAGGAAGACGATTCCTATTAGAACCTTTCCTTTATTTTAAACATTAAGGAAGAAAGCAACCGAGAGAGAGAGAGAGAGAGAGAGAAGAAAAATAATGAACTTTATCGGAGATATATTTTGCTATTTTGAATCATGAGTTTAACTTGATAATTTTGAGCAACGGTCAAGTTTTAAGGATAATACCTCTGAGCTGGCTACCCCTTCCCTATAAACTTCCCCACTACGCCAATGGAAGGACTTTATAATGTGCATCACCTGCTCTACACAGTGGGGTTTCAGTGACACTAAGGCCCCAAATCCTACAACGCCGGCCACGAATCCATGACCATGACCACTAGGAAAGTGCGGCCATCTCCTTCTTGAATGATGATCCTCTTTACGATCTTACTTCATTGTAAAATCCTGCTGGAAGCTCTCTTTTCTAGTCATCTGCAATGGAATTCATGGTGCTTTTTTTTCTCTCCTTTATAGATATGCAATTTTATTTTTGAAAATTTTAAAAATGCTTATAAAAAATTAAAGAAAGACAAAATATTATAGCATAACACTGCAATTTTCAGCATGAAATTACGTAGTCATCATAAAGGGAGAAGGGGAGTGTAACATGCAGATAGCATAGCGTCAAATACAAATGGATTTTCATACTTTCGATTTAGTTATTGCTCTGCTGAATCATTCTCTTAAAAATGTATGCAACTATTTTAGTTAAACTATGATAAAGTTTAGTGATATAATTTGTTCCAAAAAATCTGCATCTTAAATCGCAAAACAAGGACGGTTGCACAACATATATGTGAATATAATCATGCAATAATTATTGGCGTATAAGTTATGAGGTATCCGACTACGTTCGGAACCGTGATTTTTCAAAAGCGCATAAATGGATAATTTTCATGATATTTAGTGTCACTTAGATTAGAATATATGCATAAAATTGTTTTAAGGACATTTTGACAAAATTTTTTTTATTTAAATACAATATTTTGGCAAAAAATTAACTTAGAATAATCTTTTTTCCAAATGTTCTCCTTTTGTGAAAAATGCTTCTATTATAATAATATTTTGCCTGTATATAGCTTAGACCTCTCTACAGAGGCTCAACTAGAATTTTTGAAATACATAACTTAGAAGTGGGTTTATTCATATTTTACGACAACAGAGGGGAGCAATTTTAAGAAAAAAAAAGCCGATAATAATGTGAATTTTTCAAACATTCTAGTTAGCCTCTGTAGAGAAGTCTGAGCTATGTACAGGTTATTATAATAGAACCACTTTTCACAAAAGGAGAACATTCGGAAAAAAGATTATTCTAAGTTAATTTTTTGCCAAAATATTGTATTTAAATAAAGTTTTTTTGTCAAAATGTCCTTAAAACAATTGTATGCATGTATTCTAATCTCAGTGACACTAAATATCATGAAAATTGTCCATTTATGCGCTTTTTTAAAATCATGGTTCCGAACGTAGTCGGATACCTTAAAGGCCAAATGAATTTTTTTGTTGACAGAAAGGATAACGAATTGTGTGTATTTCAACTACATACTCAAACTTTGTAGCTCTAAAGATTCCGTACACCATTAAGAATATTTTCCACTTCTTTTGATATTTGCCCTTGTCTTGCAACTTTATTACGTTATTCTCTCTATATAGGCTATTTTTCTCAGACTTCAAACTTTTTAATGAATATTATTGTAGTCTTAAATATTGCTTGGATTCTTTGATGAAAAGTAATCTGTGTGAATTTTTTTTTACAACACAAATGAAAATATAATTTCATTTTAATTTTTAAGAAGAGTCCACAAAAAATTATAAATACTTGCTGGAAACATTTATTTCAATTTGTTAAAAAAGAAGTTGAATTCTTTTCTCGAATGTGAGCACTATTTTTGTTTCTTACAGCTACTTTTCACGTTTTCAGATGTTTTACGTTTCTTACAGCTACTTTTAGCATTTAGAAATTTTTGATTTCTTTAGTACTATAAAGGATAGTTATTTTTGTCTTACTTTAACATTGTTTTCAGAATTATGTAGCTTATAACTATTTTTAACTTTACTCATAAATTACCCACCTTATTTTCAGGATGTTATGTGTCGAATCGTGGTTTGAGTCCTAATGTCATTCAAGATTCATCATGTAGAGGAATCAATACATGTTAAAACAGTTGAGGCTTAAAATAGAAGTGTAAATATGGAGAATGAAGTGCTATTTCAGGTGTCATCCTCGTCATTTGACTGTGGGTGGAAATTACGAATACGTTGCCAGGAGTTCTCGAGTAACTTCGAAGTATGATGGTATATACACTGCTGCCTACCGTAAATGCAACACCAAGAAAGACAAGAGATATCACAACAAAATTTATTTTGTAGATAACATGTTGACCAAGTATCAAATGATTAAATTTATAGACTTCCGTGAAGTGTGGTTCCTGCCAGAATCAGTAGCCAGAGTAGCCGCCATTGTTGTAGATCACCGCTGCCACACGCCTCGGCATTGATTCAAAGAGACTTTGGATGTGTTCTTCGGGTACAGCAGACCAAGCAACTTCCACACGCTGCCAAAGTTGATCTGGTGTGGCAGCTGGGGGTGTAATACGGGTCAATCATTGAGCAACCATGGGCCACATGTTTTCTATCGGTGAAAGATTCGGAGAGTAAGCCGGCCAGGGAAGCAATTCAATCTGGTGATTGGCGAAGAACATTTGAATAATGCGTGCCACGTGTAGTCACGTATTTTCCTGTTGAAATATGGCTGTGACCAAGCCCTGGAGGTAAGGAAAGACCAGTGGCGGCGTTAGGCGTCGGTGACCGCCGACGTTCTCGCGCTTGAGTTGGCCTCGCAAAGTTTTTAAATATTTAAAATTTAAGTATTCATTTTTATTTATTTTCATACAGTTGAGCGAGAAAAAAGAGTTATTAGTACTTTACGGCCATTATCCAGATGATTAGGTACAGATGATTTAGGTACAATACATCGGGAAGGCGAAAACAGCGACATACAGCCTTTCGAACTATATGAAGAACTCCAACTTTTAAAAATGAATACACTAGACTTTATCAACGACGCGAAATAACTCATTCAGTAAATTTTAGAAAATAATTTGGTAGAAATATAACCAAATGTTTATATAACAATTAGAATCATGCTCACAGTTCCCGTGAGTACAGCTTCCGCTGAGAGAAGCTTCTCAAAGTTAAAATTGATTAAGGTATCCGACTACGTTCGGTACCGTGATTTAAAAAAAAGTGCATAAGTGAATAATTTTCATGATATTTAGTGTCACTCAGATTAGAACACATGCATAAAATTGTTTTAAGGAGATTTTGACAAAAAATTATTTAAATATAGAATTTTGGCAAAAAATTCACTTAGAATAATCTTTTTTTCCAAATGTTCTCCTTTTGTGAAAAATGATTTCATTATAATAATGTTTTGCCTGTATATAGCTCAGACCTCTCTACAGAGGCTCAACTAGAATTTTTGAAAAATTCACATTATTTTCAGAGTTACCACCAATTGAAATAATTATTGGCGTTTTTTTCATAAAATTGCTCCCCTCTGTTGCCGTAAAATATGAATAAACCCACTTCTAAGTTATATATTTCAAAAATTCTGGTTGGGTCTCTGTAGAGAGGTCTGAGCTATACTCAGGCAAAATATTATTATAATAGAAGCATTTTTCACAAAAGGAGAACATTTGGAAAAAAGATTATTCTAAGTTAATTTTTTGCCAAAATATTATATTTAAATAAAAGATTTTTTGTCAAAATGTCCTTAAAACAATTTTATGCATATATTCTAATCCAAGTGACACTAAATATTATGAAAATTATCCATTTATGTGCTTTGCAAAATCACGGTTCCGAATGTAGTCGGATACCTTAAGACCGACTTGAGAACAACGATGAGTCAAGAGAGACTATCTGCGTTATCAGTTCTATCAATTGAGGCCGAAATAACGGCTAGTGTTAGCTATGACATAATCCTGAAAAAGTTCAGTGAGGCCAAAAGCCGAAAAGTTCGTCTCTTTTAATTTCTATTTGTGTAATTTTTGTTATCATTTGATTAGCAATAAATCTCAACGTTTTCTTGACTGGGAAAAAAGAAGCCTCGCGAACCCTAATTTCGCCGACGTCCACGCGTGGTCTAGCGCCGCCACTGGGAAGAACAACTGGCTTCAACACCTTGGAGATGTAGCGCTGACTGTTTAAAGTACCGGCAATGTGTACTAGAGGAGTGCGAGAGTGATATCCAATACCGCGCCATACCATAATACCCGGTGCAAGACCAGTGTGGTGTTCAGCATCCTCTCTCCACGGTGTCTCCAGACTCGAATCCGACCATCGTAGTGTTGCAGACAAATACGTGATTCGTCAGTAAAGACAATTTGATTTCATTCTGCCGCCCAGATCCTTCTTTCATCGCACCATTGGTGGCTGAGACGTCTGTGGGTCTGCGTCAAAGGTAGACCAAGCAATGGACGTCTTGCGGACAGACCACTCTACTGTAAACGGCGTCGAATGGTACGCGCAGATACTGAATCATGTGTTACAGACTCAATGTGCTGTGCTACGGTTCGTGATGTGACTGAGCGATCCGTCACTGCCATGTGCACAATTTGCCTGTCCTCACGTGAAGTGGTGCACTGAGGTGGATGCGATCCACCACGTCGGTCCATCATACCCTCCTGCATCTAACGGTCACATATCCGCATTACAGTCGATTTCCCTGAAAGATAATCCATAATCTCGGTAGGCCACTATCCTTCCTCTGTCGAACTCGGATACATGATCAAAAGCTGATCGCTGTTTTCTACGAGACATAACTGGTTGTTTTTTGAAAAAACCACAAAAAAAACACAATTTCCAAACTTGAAATCGTCAAAATCTCCAAGTCTTAAATAGCGTTTTGAGGTGGCGCCACAGGCGCTCGTGATGTGTGTCTGCGCTGAAATTCTAATCATTTACATATCTCACCTCCGCTAATGCATGTTGTAAATTTCATGTTATTTGCATGTTTCCTTCAGGGTGTTGCTTTTACGGGGGGCAGCCGTGTAGTTAACAAATAACTAATCAATTCATGATATTATACATTTAATTAATTTTATATTTCTCTATATAACTTTCATTTTTGGAAGCAAATATAATAATGAATGAGTAAAAGTTACATTAACGTTGTATTCTAAAGGAACATGAGAGCTATTTGCAACGAACCTCGTAATTTTAAACCTCGGTTATGTGACGAGAATAATAAATTGGCTGGTCTCCACCTCTCCTAACTACCACACCACATTAACGAGATGACATGGAGTCTCAAAGGATTTAACGTGCATTATGGCCCAATTTACACTGCGGGTCTTCAGTGGCACTAGGAGTCGAACCCGCGGGACACTCCAAACAGTAGTTCGTGACCATAACCCCTAAATTACCACTGCCACCAAACTTATTGAAAGTATAGAGGCCCATGTCCTGCTCAAATACTAGTTTGAAAAATTGTATTAACTAAAATTGTACTGTGTTAACCTTTATGTGCACAGGAAATACAGCTGCAAGTTCCAGAATAATCACATGACTATCACTTCCGTTTCCTTTTCCTCTTTCTAAAGGTCCTTCAAGGTTGAAACGGTGTTTAAAGCCAAGGGTTGCGTTTTTTTATCTTGACAAATTAACCTCGAACTTATAGAAAATTCAGGCACTACCCCCGCTCATGTTTACAACACTAATGTTTGATTCTAGCGTTATTTATTTCTAAAGATATTATCAAGCATCATTTGATAGAAAAAGAAACCGAAAAAAAGTGATGCAACGGAAGTAAGATAAATAAATACATCACTGTAATCTTCACAGAATGTTCCAATTTATTATGTACAAATGTAAAATTAACCAAGTACATCGCAAAAACTGCCATGGTTATGCAACAAATACGAATAATACGATATTTCTTTTTTGTATTTTTATACTTTTATTCGTTTTCTTTTCAAATTAGTTGTAATTAACACTGTGCACTTGATTAATTTAATTATAATTAAATTATTTTTTTTAACTTGAAGCTTATTATTTTTAAACTATTACTAAATATTACAATAAATAAGAATATGATTAAAAGGAATAATTAAAAAGGCATTAACGTGCAGATTGAATTAGATTGCAGTTCTTAAAGGCTAATAGATGATATGTAAGAAGAAATAAAAAAATCAAAAAGACAATATTATACCCATTTTTTTTATAATTTTAAAGCACGAGTAGCCACAACATCTAAGGACAGGTCATTTAAGTATTCCCCGACAGGTTATCTGAGTATTCCCCGACTGCACGTAAACAAAATATCTCTTTCAAAGTAAAATACGATATCTGGATAATATTTTTTAATAAAAATTGACATTGTGTACTATCTGTACTGGGGGGCTGCGGTAGCCCAGTGGTTAAGGTATTCAACCATGGCAGGCATGTCATGAGTTCGATCCCAGTACCACTAAAGACCCGCCGTGTAGGGCAGCGATGCACGTTAAATCTGTCGAGAGCTGAAACGTCCTCCCGTTGGTGTGGTGTGGTACTTAGGAGAGGGGGGTGCCAGCTCAGGTGTCGTCCACGTCACTTGACCATGGTTCAAAATTACGTGGTCCGTCACCAAAAGCCCTCGTGTAGCTGAACAGTGCGACGTTAATATTAACTCACAACTCACTCACTATCTGTACTGGGTACGCCAGTTCGGAGTGAACTCCAAAGAAAAGACTACATTAGGATGGGGCAAAAAAGAAATTTAATGTTTACTAACTTCAACGCAAAGAGTATCAACCATATCCAACTCTCGGGATTTTTGTTATTGTTCACATGAACCTCAACATTATTTCAAAAGAGATGTACATTATGTTATAAAATAATTTTAAAAAAAACTATTAAAAAAAAATTCCACTCTTTTTCAACAAAAACAACATCTACGCGAAATTTAAAAAAGTATATGAAATTCAAAACTTTTGTAGCACTGCTTTGTTGTTGTTGTTTCTTATCCTCGAACAATCTAACATATGTTAGATCAGCTCCAAAAGGTTGTTGACCACTAAAATATCTATGATAACAAGGGGATTGGATGTTAAGTTCCCCTTAGAAAGTTCGAGACATCTGAGAATGGGATCCAGTGAAACTGGATGCTCACTTCCTTTCTTATAAGTGGGGTGGATTTTTCTACCATTATTACATGAATGACATTTCAATTAGCTACTAATTAGTCTAGCTAAAACAGTCTGGAGCCACGGTCATATTTGATTTCCAGCAGAGAGCCAGGAAATGTTCCTGTGTACCTTTGGAGAGCAGGTAGAATACGCCATATTAAATTTAGTTTAAATCTTGGATTAGAGCAGTGCTTCTCAAACTTTCAATACTGGCGCCCCCCTTATCAATCACAATTTTTATCGCGCCCCCTTATACATTAATAATGTACTGAATGCAATAATAATGCACTTTTTTTTACGCTAAAGCAATAATCTTAATTATATACCATACAAATTCATGACATAAGTAAAATTTAATTAAATTAATTAAATTTTGTATATTTAAGCAAAAAAAATATTAAGTAATAGGATAATTATTATGTTATTTTTCCTTTCTCTAATTTTTAAATTGGAACATATTGCAAAATGCGGTGGCTGCTTAGAAGACAAAATATAGATATCAGCTTTTTTTAGAAAGAACTCAGTGGGTGGATTTCTAATCATATATATAAGCATTCCTTTGAAAAATTTGCTCTGTAAGACAAGCCCATGGAAGTCGCTAATACTTATTAAACTTGTTCTTAATTTAGAATTAATTATTTAGTTATAAAATACTCTGTGTACCACTGATACATTAAAAGTATACCGGCTGAAGTACCCGCTATTTGTACGAGTTCATTTATAAGAAAATAAAACATTATTGATATAATCGCTGAATTGTAAGGAGAGTAAAGCCAAGTGCACAACAATGTTTACAAAAATGTAAAATGATTTTTTTAAATCATTGCTCAAATTATAATTAGTTTTAAGCGAACTGTAATTTTAAGCCTCACAGAATTAGCATTTAGAATTGATGTTGAATAATGAACAATAATATAAAATTCCGAAGAGAAATAATTGTATTATTTTTAATATTTAAAGTGAAAAGACTTCAACATGTTTTAAACCTGGAGCAGGCACGCACTCGATACTAATGATTGAGTGGGATTATCGAGCCACCCCAACCTTTTTTTATAATTATTTTTATAGTACACAATAAAAATTGTAATTCCAGTGAATAATTTAATTAAGAGAAAATATGCTCACCCCTACTTTCAAGAACACAGAAAATATTTCGGAAAAAAAGTTATCACACCGGGAACTCAGTCAAAACAAGTACCTTAAGATTGTAAAAAAACGTTTGTCACTCCCAAAAAAGAGGGAGATATGTGACAAATATATTTTAGTTCACACGCTAAAACTGTCAAACAGGAGGATAGTGTCAGAGCCATTGGTAACAATTAAACAGTTTTGCCAGAATTACCGATTTCGTGCACTCTGTGCTCGGCGTGACAGCTCCGGAGAGAGAGAATAAAAGTGTATTTATTACAATATGGATGTTCAAAAAAATTATGTAAAACGTTTTTCATTATGCTTTTTTATATGTTTGGGAATAACTCATAGAAATAAATCTTGGCCAAGTATTCCTTCAAAGAGCTCTCTGTGCTTTTCCAAAAATCATAAAAATATTTTACAAGGAAAGAATCGCAACAGAAATAGTTTATTTGCAACTTCCCTAAATGAAAAAACAAATACATAAGAGCAGGGACGTAACTAACCGTACAAGTAAGTTCGAAGGTCAAACCGCAGCAACTACATTCTGCCGCCTACAGCTGATGACAATAATATAACAGTGATGAATTTTTTAATCTTCCTAAAAATTTTTTCGATTATGGGTCTGGGTTTTGTTTTTTTCTCATTTTGGTTTGAAAAGAAACCGTAATATCGCAGATATATAAATTATATCAGTGTAAATGTGTATTTTTTATTATGTCAGAAAGTATTTTGTTTTACTTCATTCCAGTAAATAAATTTTTTTTAATCTTTTATTTTCAATATGCTCGCGCCCCCCTTGTACGTTTATCGCGCCCCCCAGGGGGCGCGCCCCACAGTTTGAGAAACACTGGATTAGAGTATAGTTCTTGATAAGTGAGCGAAGTGCCAGTAACCGTTTCATTCTCATTACCCTCTTTGGCCAGTTTATCTTAACGATCTCATCACCTCTAATATTAACAAGTGATTGTATCCATTGTGGAGGTGGACATCGTGTGTCTGAGTGATATTCCTCAGTCTGAGCCAAATAAAAATGCTTATTTCATCGTTTGCGAAGGACTAGCCTTTAAGATATTATAGTGCAGTGCGGCTGTCCGATAAAATCCATAGTTCCCCAAAATCACAATCATAAGCACTGATTTAGTTTTGAAAAATGGAAACAAACCGAATACATTTTGCAAACTCAACAAATTTTTGTAATCACGATGCTGCATAGATTGAAGATTACTTTTGTCTTTTAATAATTTAGATATGTTTTTTTCAATTCAGAGTTGAACTGTAACTTAAATCTTTTGAAAAGAAGAAAAATCAGTGGATAATCAGAAAAAAATCCAATATTTTGTTATTTTAGAAAAAGTCTGTAATAGAAGTTCATAAAGGAGAAATGGACAGGAAAGCTCTATTAAAAAGGAAAGTCAAAATGAAGTAAGTAATTTTTTAAGCTTTTTTAAATACCATATAGTGTTTGGAGCAGTTTAGCTTTAATTGATGAATGCGCCGTTAGTCAAAAAGTGCTCACTCACTTAAACTTAATTCATATTACTTTGAGAGAAAAGAAAAAGAATATAACAAACATAGAAAAGATTTGTTCAAATATCAGCCCGAAATAACAGATATAATTACAATCTGACTCTAAAATATATACTCACTGGCCAAAGAATTAAAAACCCAAGATCAATATTTTATTAGACCACTATTTTCACAAATAACGGCTCTGTTTCGGTTGGGCATCCAGTCTACGTGCTTTTGGAGTACATTTATGGCCAGAGAATACCATGTATTGGCTGTGCAGATTTTTCTATCTTGTGAATTAGAAGTTTGCGGAGAGTGCTGTGTTCGATGGGTCTTTCCATCATATCCCACACATTTTCTATAGGGTTAAGATTCGGGCTAAACGGTGGCCAAGAAAGATGTTGAGATGCAAATGTTTAGAGAAGCAATTTTGGATACTTCTAGTACGAGGTATTGTTGTATTTTCATCCATGAAGTATCCGTCAACATCAGGGTAAAAATACGACATTGTAGAGAGCACTTGATATGCCTCTAGAATTCTAGTATATCTAGAGTATATCTAGGTATCTCATGACTATTTGTTTAGCCTCGAGGAATACCAGGGCACAATTTACATGCCAGCAGAACATGCCTTATATCACGATGCTCCCACCAGACTCTCGCTAAGTGCGAGTAAGGCAATATGGATTCATGGCTTCGTGGTTTTCTTGCCAAATTCGATGTCTTCCACCAGGGCAAAATTAGGTGTAGATTGGCTCATCCGACTACATTACGCATTTCAATTCCTCAGGCAAACGAATTTTTACATTTTGGACAGAAATGAATGCTTTTCTCACTGGTGTCCAACTATGCATTTCTATTCCCCGCAATTCTCTGAGCAGTGTTCGGGCTGAAATCTGTTTGGAAGACGATTTGGGCCAATTAAAGGATAGGAGAGTCACTGTTCTGCCATACAATTCGTCAGAGACGACGCCAATTATGCTCTTGGAAAGCTATGCTGAAACCGCAGTTACGTCTTCTAGAGAAGGACTATGGGTTCTGATTCCAAACTTTGGAACCCTTGATATGGCTGTTTTTATTATATATTAAAATCCTACCTGATTGATAAAGTAAAAAAATCTTGAGAGATAGAAGGGAGTCCAAAATTTAGAAACATACTTTATATTAAAATAGACAAATACTAATAACGAATAAAATTCACGAAAATAATAAATTTCTTAATTATATATGACGATTCATTAACTACGTACATAAGTAACTATCTACATTGTCAACCCCTTATTGTGTTATAATCAATTACACATACCCCATTATTTCAATTAAGATAATATTAGGCTGCTTTTTTAAATTCTTAATTATATTTTAACTTCAGTTTTAAAAATTTAATTTAATAAAGTGGCACATATATTCGAAATCGAGGGTCTGAAATCATACAGCGTTTAGATAGTTAATTGTGTAAGATTTTGAAATTACTTAATCGATATTATATACCTGAAATAACTGAGAGTTGAAATTTGTGTTCTTTTTTAAACGTCGTAACTGTAGAGCTGGTGGTGAGGATAGTATTGATTATCTTACTATTCTTTCTTTAAACTTAAAAAAGAAGGAAAATGCTTGAAATTCAAACTGACTGTATTTAAAATCCAAATTTTTTCTAGCTTATTTCCAGTATAGTTACATTCACATTCTTTTTCTACGCCATTGATTCGATTTTGTAACATTTTCTTTGTAGTTTTCCCTTTCTTTTCCTTTGCCATTTTGTTTGTTTTACTTACTTGCTTAGTAGCCGTGTGATACTTGATGTTCACTGGGATTATTTTATGTTTTCAATAAAAAATTGGTTAATTTGTAAACATTAAGACAATTAGGTCCGAAGTCCATTTTACTTAGGTTTGCATGTTAAAAAATACTATTTAATAGCATTTGTGTGACGTTGAAATAGAACAGATAATTAAAGTGAACAATGCAAGAGTATTTCCTTGCACAGCAAAATCCAGAATATTCTCTTGGTTTGATTATTAAGAGATTATTTCACTTTAAATGAGGATAACTACAAATTTCATTCGAAACTCGATATTTGCACGGGGATTTTTTTTCTATATTATTTCCTCTATAGATGACCTTATAACTGTTATATAATAATACAGAAACAATGTTAAGGTATCTTCATTTTAAGAATACATCGAATATTTTCAATACGAGAGATATACTTAATGCTGGCCATTGCAAAACAAGTACAGTAATATCCTTAACTTACGCGATAGCTGGGACTTAGTGATAACCGTGTAAGTCGAATTCGCGAAAGTCGAGGTATAATTTCGCATAAAAATTCACATAAATAGTTTTTAGTTGGGGCCGGAGATGGAAGAAAATACTAATTTAGAAGAAAAAAATTATTTAATAAAATCTTAGGTAACACTGATACAAAATCGCAAACTGAAATTATTTTGATGTGAAAGGTTTCATAAAATCTAGCAAGCTAGTCAGCCGACTCAAAGATTCTTTTTCTCCCTAAAATTTCTTCGTAGCACGCTAATAATTTTTGTATGCCTTGTTTTGCTTAAAAAATTCGCTGTTCGTTGGAGTCTATATTTTCTAAAATTTATGTGTGTAACCCTTTTTCAATTAAGAGGACTTGGTACCCTAAAAATCACAAACCTATCGTTTTTTTTTATTTTCATTTAATCTTATTCTTTGCATTATTATCTTTCGATTGATATATCACTTGTACATCTCGGAAAGTTAGCAGTTGAATAAAACTTCATTTGAAAACAAATTAGGCAATTCAGCCACACTCCCTTTTTAGAAAAAAAAGCTAAGAAATGCGTTATGATAAAAAAAATCTATTTTATAAATAGAAATAATAACTATAAAAAAGAATGTGTAGTATTAAAAGCAGAATATTTCCGAGGCAATACAATAATGTAATTTTTCTTCCTTGTGAAATGTGTGCATGTAAAATTTTTAAATTAAGGCATTTTATATTAATAATTTTATAATTTCAGTTCTTATTCCTGATATATTTTTCATACAAATGTAATACTTTAATATTATAAGAAGAAAAACAGCTAAAATTTCTGTCGTGACAGATAAAAAAATTTTTTTTAAGTTTTTCTTGAGTTTTCTTGTGCAATTAGTACTCTCTAAAAGTTGATCATTTATAAAAATGTGTGGGTTGAAAACATATGAAAATGCAATTATTTTAAAGAAAAACGTATAAGTAACATCTTAAAGTGGCATTTTAAGTTTAATTAAGCTTATAATAATTATTTTTTCAGAATTATAAACTTTAAAGTGGTTTTTCTCAGTTTGTGTTTTTCGAAACCTTAGTGCATTCAAAATGCTACTCCTTCGACAATTATTTACCAATCACTTCAATTTTTTCCTGCTTGTTAAAAATAAAGCATGTAATAAAATTAGGGATCCGTTTTGCTATAAACTGAATACTTTTTTTTTAAAAAAAATGAAATGTAAGACATGTTGGCTTTTTCGTTGATTTTTAGCCTGTATATCAACATTTTATTTTTTTTTTCGAAAACGAAAGAAGTTATTCTAAAATCGATCCCTAAAGTTGTTAAGAACATCCATAAAAATATTATAAAATAATCTCAGGTCAAAAAATTAATTTTTACAAAAGGAGTAGGATTTTAAAATTTTCCCAATTTTCTTCAAAAAATTTTAATTTTTAAAATTGTGTGAATAATATATGAAAATTTTCATCTGGTAATATTTTCTTGAATATAAACATTGTATAAAATGTTAAAATATAATTTTTAAATAAGTAAATAAAGAAGTTTGCTCAAAGGGTGCCAAGTCCCCTTAAATTGAGGCCTTCTGTCAAATTCCAAACTGTCTTTTGATCGTCAAAGGTCTAAAGATTTAAGTTGTGCATTGTTTTGCTTTTTCTCATGCATTTCTATGAGCTCGTTAGCTCCTAATTGTTGGAATCCAGCAGTTCTTGAACGTCATCACTATGCACTTTTAAGTTTATTTCCTGGGCAAGATCGAGGTCTTCTTCGATCACTTTACTAATTTCCTCAGGTTCTCACTGATTCAGTCTGGATTTCAAAGATTAAAGGAAGGAAAGGGGGCGAGAAATAGAGACAAAGAACTCAAAAAAGGGGGTGGGGGAAAAGAAACGAATCGACGCAACTTCCTATGTAGCCACTTTATCATTAGTTTCACAGCATGAGATCTAGCATTACTTTGCTGGGAAAGACATCATTTTCTGCGAAATAATTTTCGTATTGATGGACATAGATTCGCTTCAAGACCATGCATATAGTTTGTATGCAGCCTTTATACAGCCCGTATAAAAACGGAACTTTCTTTCCATTCACTATTGTACATTCCCACAGAATATATTTCATGAGCAAAAAATGCGTTAATAATAAGATGGAATATCCATTTAAAACTTCAACTATGAATTCATGTGTCCACAATATAGTTTTTTACTAAAGTCCTATTGAAGTGAGATTTGATCCACGCAACGGGTTTTCGCTGTAATATATCGATATTTCTTCGATATATCGATGTGCAATTGCTTCTGAAAAGTTTTTCTGAAATATTTTCTTTGCTCAAATTATTAGGTTACGTACCAAAGTATACCTATTTTTAAGGTACATGTCGATTAAACCCATTACGTATGACTTGGAATTTCTCAAAGTAACAATAATTCGGTATATTATTTAATAGTGAGTGGTGGTACAAAGGACTATTGAAAGCGGTATAATAATGAAATCTTATAATTTTCTTATATTTACTATACTGAAATTTTTATGACCCATTTTGTAACGATAATTGTAAATATATTTTGCTGTGCTAAGATAATACAAACATTATACTTATATAAAAAACTCCCTTTCGTTATTTTGTATCTGAAAAAAAAATACGCGTATTATATTTTAATGTTATACTCGTTCTTGTTTTTAAAACAAGTACAGTAAGTTAGTAATATTAGTAGTAAGTTAGCGGTATGCCCCATTTGAAAATCAATGCTTATATGTTACTTGAGCATATATATAAAAAAATAGCAACTTCTACATTCTTACTTAAATATTCAAGATTCAAAAATATTTCTAAACGATTATCAGACTTTTTTTATAAGAGTTCTGTTAAATCCATTTGAGACAACTTTTTTTAAAAAAACACTTAAAATCACACTTTAATAATGAGAGAAAAGCAACATAACTTTTTATAAAAAATAAATATATTTTTTACCTTAGTTTATTTTTTACCCTTTTCTAATAACGTTTTATTACTTCTAAACATTTACAAAAAAAGTGATATATTAAAAAGTGATTAAAAATTTATCTTCTTTTATTTAACTTATGCGTAACTTTTCTTTTTGATTTATTTATATTCAGTGAAATACGTTTAATGTGAAAATGCTTAAGATGAAATATCGGTTTACACGAAATAATATGACGGTACAAACTACTATGTATTTTCTCTCATGCATTTTTTCTCTTAACACAAAACAAAAATGACTTAACGCAGCGTTTCTCAAACTGTGGGGCGCGCCCCCTTGGAGGGCGTGGCAACTCTGCGAGGGGGGCGTGAGCACATTGAAAAGTCAAAAGCAAAAGGTTATTTAAAAAATTATTAATTTACCGAAATTAGACAAACAAAATACATTTTAACGTAATAAAAAATAAAACTCACATTTACACTGATATACTATACTTATAAATGCATCAATGCTACACAGTCTATTGTATAATTAATTTAACAATGCTAATTTAAGAACAGGTTTATTAATTATCAGTGACCCCATGGGTTTCTCACATATATAATTAAAAGCAAAAATTAACACTTATCTTGATAATTTGTATGGTTTATAATTTTCCCTTGACTGCCGATTAAAAGTTAAGTGATTCGCTTCCCAGTGTCAACTGTGTTCCCTGTTGGCGTGCGTATGTGATGTATTGGGGGGAGGAATAAAGAACAGCAAATAATCCAAAATAAGTAAATTCTTCGCAAACACTGTCAAGGTCCTTTTATTGTATTCCAAAGCTTTCGGAATAATTTTATGGATAGCACTGCATAGAAAAGATCGTACTTCGGAAAGACGTATATATACGTCTGAGGAAATAAATGTTTTGGCTTAGCGAGACATTTATATACGCCGAGGGTGCTTAAGAAGTTAAAGTCATTTCACATTTTTAGGGTCAAAGTATAGTATTATTGAATTCAATACATAGTTATTGTATGAGGGGGCGTGATGAAAATTACGATTCAATAGTGGGTCACGAGTATTGCAACTTTGAGAAGCACTGACTTAATCTGAAAAGATTTCCCTTTTGGGAATGAACAAAATGCGAAAAACACTATCTATGCAGACGAGATTTAAGAAGGGTGTGAAATGAAGGAGAGGTAGTTTCACAAGCTTCGTAGAAAGGAGAATAACTTGGCTTTGAAATACCCTCGGAATAGCCTGTGACACGAGCCGATTTTGTCTTTCACTCTCTGCCCCGACAAACGCCACACACACAAAAATCTAATCAGTTTGTAAATAAAATGTACTCTAATAAACTTAACATTTCCTTGAATATATGTTTTTTTTCTTTATCCTTTAACATAAAATTCTTTAACACAAACACACACACACAAAAATTCAGTCCCTTTAATTACATGTAAAACGATTTTCACTGTACAAATATGCGTATTGATTTTCAAATGCAGCCAGCAATTGTTGCTTTCACTATCTCAATATTGCTAATGCAGTAAAACATGCTTTACAGAGAAATCTTGGTGCAATGTTACACTGCGTTACTGCCTCGAAATATTGAAGATCTGGATTTGCTGTAATTATTATACATATCTGTTAATTTATTTAAATTAAATTATAATTACTACAATAACAACTAAACACTCATAAAGCGAATCATGTACTTTACAAAACAAAATCAGTGAACAAAATGTAGCCTAAGATATACAAGTGACCAACATTTAAGCAGCAAGAACATAATAATAAGAAATCAAAGATCTTACATTTAGTTTACATTTAAAGCAGTGATTCTCAAACTTTTAATATTCGCGACCCAATATTCAATCATTATTTTTATCGCCCCCCCTAATACAATAACGATGTATTGAATTCAATAATACTATATTTTGAAGCTAAACCTACAGTTCGACTTTTACCTCTTTAGTGCCACCAGCGTATATAAACGTCTCACTCAGACAGTGAGTTAATTGCCCCGGACGTATATATACGTCTTTCCAAAGTACGATATTTTCTGTGCACTGCTATCCATAAATTTATTCCGAAAGTTATGGAATGAAATAAAAGGAGATTGATTGTCTTTGCAAAGGATTTACTTGTTTCAGATTATTTGTTTCGTTTTTCCTTTAACCCCCTTCCCAATAAACCAGATACGCCAGTTTACGTGTTAAACGGTGGCAGTGAGGAGAGAATCACGTAATTTTTAACCGGCATTTAAGGGATTAATTATAAACCGTATAAATTATCAAGGTAAGTGTTAATTTTTGTTTTTAATTTTTTATATGACAAGCCTATGGGGACACTGATAATTATTATACTTGTTATTAACGTAGTATCTTTAAAATGATTATAAAATTCATTGCGAAGTAATGATACATTTATATATATATATAAGTGTAAATGTGTATCATTTTTTATTTGTTTGCTTTTAGTATATTAATAATTTTTTAAACAATCTTTTGCTTTCTAGTTTTCAACATGCTCGCACCCCACTGTTTGAGAATTACTGATTTAAAACATTACCGATGCTTTCCTTGTTATTAGATGAAATGGATTCAAAATAGCACAGATAAAATTTTTTCTATTAGTGTAATATTTAACAGAAATGTTAAAACTGCTGTGATGAATCCAACTTAATATGTTTCAGATATTTTCGACTTGATTAAAGTTTGATTGCTTTACACTCATTCCTTTGTCCTTGTAATCTTTATTTTGTGAAAAAATCAGTCTGATATTAAAAGTTTACACAATGAATGCAATAAATGCACGTAATGTTATAAACATAAAATAATAACATCTCATATCAATTGTTCATAAGCGAAATTAAATCACTAAACAATATGCAATTTTAATAATTTCTAATTGCTCAAAGTCAAGTAATTAAGCTCATTATTTTTTATTTCTGAAAGTCTAAAGGGGGAGTTAATAAAATTCTTCGATATATTTATCAAATAATTTTCAAAAATTTTAAGAATGCTGTTACACAGAATGTGAGTTTAGCGATTACATTATATTTTATTTTTTATTAACCATGTAATTATTACTTCCTTACTTCGATTAGCTTTCGAAATCACTAAGTGTGAGATAAATTGGAACAGGATGGACCTTATAATTTCTATCTCTAGTCAAGTGACTTGAAGTACACATTTCTTTTTATACTTTCTTACTAGATTGCGTGAATATTTTGAAGTCGAGTTCTGTTTATTGAGGAACATCCTCCATTATCTCCTAATATAAATATTTATTGGAATGCTTAAGCCCATCAATTCAGTTTGAAAATAGCACCCGCGAAATTTAAGAATATCATTGGCTGGAAAGAGACACAAATTAATATCGCACAATTCCCGCTTAGGTGGAATCCAATTAGAAACAGTATAACGTTTCAAGAAGTTTCAGAAATTATATGCATGCAAATTACTCAGAATTAGTAAACTCGTATAATACGTGTGCAAACTAAAGACATTTTCAGACCATTTGTTGTTTGTTAAGCATTATTTATTAAAAAATTGTTTTGTCTTTTTTATTTAAAAAACTTAATTTAATTGAAATGGTCAATTCGTATTATTAGTACCATTAAGTAAATATTATCATATTGTTAAGGTGATGGATGATATAATTGGGGGATAGCAATTATTTGATTATTTTAACATTACTTCTCCTTTTAGTAATTAAAGTATTATTGTATTATGCGTGCGTAACATAATTTAAAAGCAATCGTACTTTAATTGTTGTAAAATTCTTTAACATGATACTTAACACATAAGTAAGAAACTACATTATGTAGTAGAATATATATATATGTATATATATATACATACATACATATATATATATATATATATATATATATATATATATATATATATATATATATATATATATATATATATATATATATACACAAAATGTACCAAATAGGGTACAAAATTGCGATATATACAGTGCCTTTTACCTTCTAGATTAGTTTTGTTTACACAATAGCTTTTTTGAAGCGAGCAATTTTACGAAAAATACCAACACTAAAAAACTTGCTTTGTACCAGACACATATAAAACTCCCAAAATATTGAAAATAAACTTTATCTACCTCTTTCATAAGAAGGAATTTTATATCTCATTTTGCATGCAAAATAAGAGATGGTCTTTTAGAAGCACCTATTTTAAGTATTGCAGAGACTCAGAAATGCAGTGGAAAACAACAAATGTTATGTTTCCTATTGAATGCTACTATATCTGGAATTCGATCCTGTCACTCACTTAAGGCTCTCGTGCTCATTTCCGCATAAAAGCGTAGAACTCAGTTTACCTCCTCGGCAGTTATCTGATTTCGGAAAGAGTGCTTCAAGGTAACCCAAGGGGCCGCGGCCTTCCTTTTGTTCGTTGGGATCAGGGTACGTACCTGAAGGTCACTTCCCTGCCACGGTGGATGGATTTCCGTCCCTTTTTTCGGTTTAATTTTGTTTCTTTATCCAGTTTTTTTCTTCTTCGTTGCTTCTTAGACTTGTACGCGCTTGTTTGTCTTTCTCCCTTTCTCCTGTAAAGGGTCAGTCGGCAAGCCCTTGAGTTTCGAGGAAAATGTATTTCTCCACCCTCCCTCAAGTTTCTTTTTTTTCTTCTTTTTCTTCTTTATTTGTTTTTTGAAGAGCAGTCGGAATAACGAAACTGTGGCTTTGATTCAGCTAATAGCCTTTCTTCTATGACTCGCGTTTTCGTATTAAAAAAAAGTAGGGAGAGGGGACTCAGGAATAAAATGCGTTTCGAAACAGAAGCACGGTTTGAAACAGTCTAAAGCTTACTTCAAAGCACTATCTGCGTTTTTTTAAAAAGGGGAAGGGGAAATGGTAAGCACACACACACACATAGAAAAAAAATATAACGGGAAAGTAACGCGCTGCCTGCATTTTATGAAAACAAGGGAGGAAAGAGAGAATTTATTTATCCAGTTCTTTTTTTTCTTTCTTTACTGTTTCTCTTATGACTATTTTATTAGAAAAACGTTGAAGTTTGAACATAAATAAATTTAAGACCTGGGAGTATATCTACGATTGTTGCATTTTGTATTAAAACGATTCTGTTTGAACTAACTTTGAACCTGTCACATTAAAATTTTGAATGTTCCAAATGATACAGAAATGTATAACATTTCGTAACTAATATTTTTCTGAGGAAAAATATGAATATTTAAGGAAAATATGAATTAAATTTCAATTTGATACTGTTTTAAATTACTCTCTTGTCTTATTATTCGTGGTTAACTGTTATTTTGCTTATAATGAGAGAATTAACCTTGGTGAATTGAAGTTTTCGGTTAAACATTTTCATAAAATGTAGGCGTTTAAAGAATAGACTTAATACTTTAACGAACTTTGACTGAAATCATGCATGGTTAAGGAAAAATTCTCTAAAAAAATAAAATGAGAAATTATTAAAGATATTCGTTAGAATTTGACTTTTAATTATATCTTGTCCTTAATCAATGCTGATTAAGGAGGTCCGGCACGTCCATAGGAGCCCAAATTAAACTGCATAAGTTTATGTACCTTTTTCTCAGAAACTACTTATTTCTCCTGAATAAAATTTTACAATAGGTTATGTGTACTATCAATAACACTTAAATGAAGGGTCTGTCTTTTTGTTAAAAGTTAAATTAATTATCCATTTTTAAAATTGTCCAATTTTCCCCCCTGAAATTTAGTTTAAAAAAGTCATACCTAAAAAGGTTTGCTAGATATATGTAATTCCCCTCCATTAAAATGTATAAGCATGTTAAAAGTCGGCTCACTGAAAATTTGAGGATTATATGATAAGTAGTTTTTGTAAAAAAGGTACATAAAGTGAAAAAATATTACATTTTGAGAAAACATACTTAAAATAAAAATTTGTAATTTTTGAGAGCATTCAGTTTTTTCATTACTTTCCAGAAGCATATGAAGCATTTTTCAACACTCTGCTGATACAAAAAAAAAAAGACTCTTCAAATTTTCTTTTTTTTCATTATTTTAACAATTTTCTTTCTTTCTTCTTCTTTTTTTGAATCTGAAGATGCTTTCGTTAGACTACACGGATCCTACGTGTGTATAGTTTTTTGAAGCATGACACACAATTATAACTGGTTTCAATATCACAATGTTTTAAAACCATTAATTTTGCTACATGACTCATACTGAACACAGTGCAATAGCAATATTTACCCCTAATATATATATATATATATATATATATATATATATATATATATATATATATATTTCAGAGTTTTTAATTCTACAAATGTAGATCTTGGAATCACTGATCATATGGTGTTATTAACTGACTCATTTAAGACCTGGGTCTTTCCATGTAAACATTTTCTTAATAACATGGGATCATCTAGATCTCTAAAAGCTGGCCTCATTTAAGTCATTATGGTATATAACATGTGTGTATGTGTTTATGATCCTAATGCCTTTTTTTGCATTCAGCTTCTGTCTTTTTAAACTTGCACCAGGCATTTATACCCACAATACACATTCCATGTTGAGGGCTCTTGTTTGAAGACAGAAGATGAATTTAAACAGTCCAAAAAGCAGTTTTCATGCTGTATAGATCTCTCATTGATATTATTTCTAATAGCCATTCTATGATACCTTTGAATTTTTCCATCACTTAACTTTTTTTTGTCTGTTTCATTTTTAAGATCCAAAATGACGTGTACCCATACACTTTTGGATAAGCCTAATGCACTCTAATTTTTCCACTTGAACATCATATGGATTCACGCTAATTAAAAACTTATGCAAGGGAAAACACAAGTGCTCCTAGCAGAGCTCATTTGATGCGTGTCAAGGAAAATAAAAAAATTAAAAAAATAAATAAAAATACTTCTAATTATCGTATTTCCTCATATTATATATCACTTTAAACAGAAACATTTGAACTTTCAAATAATATAAAAAAATGATATTGATAATTTTTCTAAAATTCATGTGCTGGACCATCTTAAGACAAAATTATTGATAGTAATTATGATTTATAACACACATTAAAACTTTTAAAGTATTAAAAGTAATTTTATATCTGTTTGAGGAACTACTAGATGCATTTAGTAATATAAAAACTTACATTGAACTAAGGGAAATGTTTTTAGTAACCCAAACTAAAATCTTTCTATATAATTAAATAATCCTTTAAATATTTTAACTGAAAGAAAAAAAAATTGTACCTTTTTTTCTCAATGAGTTCTTAGTCCTCTTTTATTCATTTTTTTTTATTTTCCAACAGTGCTTGAGTCTATTAATTCGATTTAAATTTTGTAAACCTTTTAATATGGAAATATATATAATATTAAATAATAGATTTTTTTTATTTATTTAATCATTACAGAGATAAAAATATTTGTACAAAATTTGGAAGTCATATTTCAAAATGTACTTCAAGTACAACTTAAACAAATATATTTATTATTTTTTTAAAAAAAGTAGTTCAATTTATGTGAAATTACATTAAAAATATGCTGTGACTTTTGAAATTCATTTAAATTTGAAGTAAAATATAAGCAGCTAAATTTGGAATATAAATGATGATTCTCTTACTATATATTAACATAGTTTAAACTAGAAATTTAAATAATACTTCTTTCCTGCATTTCCCTACATAGAGAATAAAAGACCTGCATTTTCCCTATCATGAGCTTCTATAATGCTGAATATAGGAAAAATATACTTTAAAACTATGCAGGATAAAGTACTTTTGCTGACTTGAACAGAAAGTTAAATAAAGTTTGAAAAGGAACTTGACTTGTATTAGAATTGGCTGTTACTTGACATACAGTATGTTATTGATAATTTTTGTACTTTAAAGCATTTTATTAGGAAAAAAATTGAATTTTACTTGAAATTTGTAAAAAAAAAAGAAAACGTTTTGTCTCCAATAATGATAAAACATAGATTTGAGGATATACAGTAAAAATAAATATTGCATACTTACTATTGTAGTAATTCAGCCTTCTGACTATTATTTGATAGTTGTGATTAAATATTAAATTAACTTTTCTTACTATTTTTTAGCATTGCTTACTTTAAATCTCTAAATTGAAAATTGCTGATTTTGCACGTTTGTAACAGTTTCTATTAGCGATTCTTACTAATCCTCTAGAGAAAACATCTTTATAACGTTATATGATTATAAAACTGCTTTATGTAAAGGATCCGCGATTTATGTTAATGAGAGTTTCTATTTAAAGCTAATTGAAGAGGGAAGTTGGATTTAGGTTGGCGATTATTGCTATACAGAGTTAGAGAAGCAATAGTTGAAATTACGGGGTTCAAGAGAAAGGTTACGAAGGGTCATTTTGGCAGGCTCAGTATTGCTGAGGATCTACTTTGCACCATAAGTATCGAATTTATTAATGTAGGTATTTAAATTAATAACTACCCTGATGGCCCCCTAGCTTAGGTCTTATTCAGATAGTGACTCGATAGTCATGATAAAAGTGTTTATTCTGATTAAAATGTTTATTCCTTTGGTACATCCTCACACTTGGGTGGGTAAAAGTTTGCGCATATTTTAATAAAAATGGCAATATTCACTAGTAAGTCGATATTTTTTTCATTTTTTATTTATAATACTAGTGAAAAAAAACTAATGACGTAAGATTGTGACGAATCTTTACGGCACCTTTCCACTAATACTCTTAGGCGTCTTTGGGGATTGTAAATTCGTGTATATTTCCAACCAGCTCTAAAAGAAGAAAATGGGATATGCAAAGCAAATAAGGTATTTAAGGAGAGCGTTGTAAGTTAGCGGAGAAGAAGGCGATTGAGCCAGCAGCAGTAGTGACGAGGTTTGGAAGATTCAATTGGATTACAATATTGGAGTATTGCTGTTATTATTCAGAGAGGTAGC
This sequence comes from Trichonephila clavipes, assembly GCA_019973935.1. Classification (NCBI taxonomy): domain Eukaryota; kingdom Metazoa; phylum Arthropoda; class Arachnida; order Araneae; family Nephilidae; genus Trichonephila; species Trichonephila clavipes. Next base: position 208,067 of record BMAU01020729.1, on the reverse strand, counting down.
CTTAGAAGGATTAATCTACCTGGAGAAATCGTCAGTACCGCCAATTGATATATTCGAACTTAGTACCTCTTACCACAAGCGTTAATATAATAAAGCTAGTTGAATCTTAGTGAATAATAATAATTCAAGTTGCGTGTATTTCTCGGACCTCCTATTCCGGTGAACCCTTTTGATATTGAGCTTAGTAATTGATTGATTTCATATTTTGTAATTTAATTTAATAGTAAAGGTAAATCCCTTTTTGACGTAGACATATAGTTGAATATTTGTAATTAGTAAGTTGATATTTGAACTAAGTGAATAAATATAATTTGCTTTTATACAAATGGCGTCTGGTCATTCTTTGCATCAAGTTTATCTTAGTGTCCAGGGTGGAACCCAGGGGGGTTCTCCCAAGATGCTAATTTCATTACTCACAGTTACTTCCGTATTTATTTCATTATTATTTCCTATTAATAGTAATGCTTCTAAATTATTATTATATATCTAGCTAAGAATATTTAACAATACCTTTCTTGAATGTTGCAAGATATTCATGTATCAGTATCATGATGCACTGTGATAACCTTTGTGTATAGTGCAATTTATTAAGTTAAAAGAAATATTTACTGAACTTTTATTTTTTCTAATTCAACTTTAAAATCATACTCCTTCCTCTTGATAGTGATATAGAAATTCACTGCTTTAATTTAAAATACAATTAATAGAAAATACATCAAATACACACACTAGACTAATTTAGTAATTTTAATTTAAAATAGCTCTTTATTCTAAATTGAAACGATTAACATTGTTTCAACATGTTAAAACGTAAACATCAATCCCTTCAGTAGCAAAAGCGTTACTCAGTAACAATTAACTTAAAATGCTGCAAATAATTTAGAAAAGGAAAACAATATACGTAATTAGTCATTTAGAACTTGTTGTCAAGATAAGTAATAATGAAATCCTGTTACGAAAGCATTAAACATTAAAACATTTCTATTTCTTCCATTATCACTGAATGAATTATTACATAAGGAATTATTACTTTTAATGTACCTATTTTAAAGATAGATTGGAAAGCTTTTAAAATAAATATCAATCGTTTCGAATTAAGTCTTTTTGATTCAAACAAAATCTGTGTTAGGAGGATTACTTTAAAGTTTTATTATTTTACGTCTAAATACTAATTAAAGGAAAATATTCCCCTAGCTTAAATGTAAGTACGAGTTTCATTTCTGTTCTGTTTAAGTTGCATTTGAAACCTTTTCATTAATAATACATTAAATAAATGCATATGGACTATTGTTAAATTACTTCTATGTGAAGTCAATAATTTCATCAGTGATGCTAATTTGTTTTCCCTTTATTTACGACTTCAAATAGCGGAAGTGAAGCAAATGCTTGAAAAACAATCAAAAAGAATTTCAGTAATCACCAATTTCGAGTTTTGATGTAAATTAGAGATATTTACTTCCTATTTAATCTATATTCATAGCTATAAAAATATTTTTTTTTGTTTTCTTCCTATCATTCAAGAATTGATTTTTAAAATCTGAATTTTTTGAATTTTGATTTGATAAATCAATTTAAAAATGTGAAGAGATTTAATACGCATTTACAGACGCACTGAAAACAGGTTTTTTAAAGAGTTTCATGAAAATTTTGACTCGCTAAAATTATAAATACTAGTTTTTATAATAATTAAAAATGGTATAAGATGATATATATTTGAAAAAGAAAAATTTTAAAAAGTCAAATATATATTAAAAAGACAATGTTTTAACTATAATTTATTTATTTAAGTTTGAATTAATTTATGAACAAGATATTTATAGCTTTTTGATATCTATTAGACCAATGTTTTATTTATCAGAATGGATAACGTAAGAATAGTAAAATGTAGCTGTTGTATCATTCGATGATTTGGACACTAGCTATGAACTATTTTGATTACCATATTTTCACACAGAACATATGTTTAATAGAAAAATAGGGTTATATTAAAATATTTAAGACATTCAATGCTACAGAATAAACATATTTGGTGCTCAGAATTTTTGCTTATAATTGCTTCTTTAACGTTTTTCAAAAACAAAAATAAGCTTTTAGTAACAGAGACGTGGATTAAAATATGTTTAAAGCAACTCTAGGGCAATTGCAAATGGACCTCGGAGTTTTGAACTATGGTCAAGCAACAAGGACGACACCTGAGCTGGAACTCACTCTCCAAACTACCACACCCCACGAATGGGAAGATGCATAAGCCACAACAGATTTAACGTGCGTCAGCCTTTTTACTCGGCTGATTTTCAGTAGCACCGGGCTCGAACACATGGCACACTGTGGCCACAAGTTCGTGACCATAACCATTAAGCTACCACTGCTACTAGATTAAAATACGATTAAGTAATATAAATTGTATTAATTATGTAAAAAGTATCCTCTCAAGTAATCTTTTAAATTAATTAAAAATGATAATTGAAGATTATGGTGTATTTTTATTAAAAATTCCTTGTAATGTGTATTAATAATACTCGTCAATAAAAACACCCATGTTCATATTTGAACGTTAAAAAATCAGTGTATTTCATAGATTATTCATTTTTATTTCCTTAATTTGATTCTTATACTTCCTTAAAGACAGATTAATATATATATATATAGATGATAAACTTCCATATTTCAATTATATTTTCATAAATAATGAAATTATTACGATATAAAATTATTATTAGTGTAACAATCACTCATCGAAAAGAATATTAATAAAGGTAAGATAGCTTAAAACACCATAATTTTTTTCACAATATGATTAATTTTATTTTGCTATTCTTAACTTTATTGTAAATAAAGTCATGTGTATTAATAAGTATATAAGAAACGTGCACTCTACAAAATATTTTTATAGATATGATAAAACACAGAAGAATAATGAAATCCCTTCTTTGTGCATTCTTCTGCAATAAAAAGGAAAAATTTTTTAAATAAAATAATGTTATTAATGAGAGAATAAATATTAATTAGAATTTAACAATTACAACAAACTTTAAAAGTAAAAATTATATTAAAGTGTTTAAAATGTCTTAATATATTATATTATTTTATATATCTAATATTATTATATAATTATATATCTAATATTATTTTGTATGAATACTTTTAATTTCCATTAATGAGTTCAAATGTAATGGTTTTAAGTATAATTATTACTATTTCTTAACCCAATGCATATGTTTTTTCAAAATAAGAAATTTTTGAACGATACGAATATCAACCTATATTTAATCATATGACATTCCTCAAAATAAGTTTTATAATCTTTCATAAAATTGTTTTAATAACGCCTAAACTATAGCGCATTTCGCATCGTAGAATGCATCTGCTCGACTTGAAGCGATATTTACGTCAATTCAACTTACGTATTTTCTATTCTTTGCAGAAGCCGAGGTAAATATTCAGAGCAAAATAAATGTTCACTAGGGGAAAGTAAATAAATAAATATTTGTCGAGCGCCTGTCAAAAGAAAATTTTTGCGAGCAAGAACGATCAAGGAAGAAATAGAAAAAGTGTTCTCTTTTCTTTTTAGAGTGAAAGAACCTTCGCTTTAGTGCTGTTGAAATGATTCAGCTTAAGTGCCGAAAATGGTAAAATAAAAGGATTGCCATCCGTAATCCGCAGTGTGCTGACTGATAGGATCAGAAGACGCCTTGTCTACTTGGTTTCCACGTCAACGTAATCACATCAAAACAGCCGTCACAAGTCTAAACGGACGGGTTTTTGAGCACTTTTTATTCGAACACGCGTTTGCGTAATATCTTTAGTTTAGTATGGGAAAGGAATCCTTAAGAAGATTCTCTGACAACTTTCGTGTTCGTCAAGTACACATAGACATACCATGCTTCCCATTTCGAGATTTTAAATATTTTTTATAAGCTAAAATGTCAAAATAATGTGACTCAAAAGTAGTGTCATTAGAAAATGTATAACCACAAAAGCTTTTATCTGTATTATAAATGTTTAACTCCTTAATTGTGACAAATATTTCAGAAAAATGGACAAAGAAATGGAAAATTTTTTTTGACTCTTCAATTTTGTTCTTTATATTATTATAAAAGTTAGAAAATGGTTTTTTATTACAAAAATAAAATTTTAAATGCAATAACTATTATATATTTATGATATATATTCTCTTACATACACATAAAAAAGTAATGGATTACACACACATCTTATTCAATTAAAGCAAATTAAAAAATTTTTTGAAGCTAAATATAATATAACTGGTATAATATAATATAAAAATACAATACAATAATTTGATTTTCAATGTATAAATTTTACAAATCTTTTACATTATAGTATATCCCAAAACTCAGTACTGCAATAAACTCGTGTCTCACGTCTTATCCTCTTCCACTTTCATCGGTTTTATGACAGCATATAAAACACTGTCTGGTTGGAGTAGATTTTTCCCCGTTGGTAGAAAGTGTTCTGGAAATTGTCGATCTGTGAGGCACAGCAAGCTTACACTAGGACGCCCTCCCACGACTGTAGTCGTAATCGGTGAAAAACTAGGACCACTAATGTCATCTACTAGGAAAATAGTGAAGTAAGCATCCTAAAGTAGAAAAGAACTCAGCTCGGGCTTCACAAAACAGAAACGTTAATTTTTCTCCTACCCGAAGTCAGTTCGGCCATCACAAATACTGCACGCAGTAGTTGCCCGAACTGGGTCCGGGCGTCACTGGCAAGGGGTTAAGGTATCTGACTACATTCGGAACCCTGACTTTGCAAAATATTTAGATTCTAATATAATAATTTGATTTTAATATTTAGTGTTACTTAAATTAGAATGCACGTATAAAATTGTTTTCAGGGCATTATTGCAATACAGAAATATTTTAAAGCAATATTTTGGCAAAAAATGAACATACGAGTGGAATTAACTATTTTTAAAACATTCTCATTTTCTGAAAAACGGTTCTATAATAATAATATTTTACCTATATAGAGCTAATACTTCTCCAGAGGGTATGAACTAGAATTTCTGAAAAATTCCTATTATTTTCAGAGTTGCTACCAATTGAGATAATAATCAGTGTTTGGCTAAAATGATTTTATTAAAACTATGGGTATGGTATTAAACTATGGATAAATCCACTTCTAAATTATATATTTCAAAACTCTTTGTCCAGGCACTGTACAGAGGTCTGAGCTATGTATAGGTAAAAAATTGTTATTAAAGAAATATTTTTTACGAAAAGAGAATGTTTTGAAAATAGGTAATTCTGCGTCCTTTTTTTACCAAAATATCTCATTTAAATAACTTTTTATTGTAATAATATCCTTAGAACAATTTTTGTACGTGTATTCTAATCTAATTGACACTAAATCTTAAAAAATATATTCGTTTGTACGCTTTTGCAAAATTACGGTTTTAAATGTAGTCGGATACCTTAACTTGAATGAAACCAATTACCTGTCTGACTTCTTTGCATTTAAATGTTGGTCCAAGCCTGTTTCCAGTTTGATTTTATTTACTACGTGTAATTAATATGTATATAATATGTGTAATTTATATAAAATAACATTTAAAAAAAATATTGAGTTCGAATTATCACGTTTCACGTACTTTAAAAAATTGTTTTTCTACTTACGAATGGTTTAAAAATAATAACTGGTTTTGAGTTGAAAACTATTAAAGGCGCACATAAAAAGAAAAATTCGTTTTGGAAAACACAAAAGAAAAATTAAAAATATTCATTGAAGTACTTAAAACAAGTAAAAAATGAAAGTTGAGTTATAAATAAAAAAAGAAAGGAAATCAGAAGGTGCTTTTAATTTAATGTTTGAATTTATATTTTGCAAATTTTATTTCGCTTATTGAAATGTAAAGTTAATAAAATTGTTGATTTCATCACTGTATCCATTTCCATGTGAAACAAAATTCGAAATAATTGGATTAACTTTTATATATCCTATATGCGGGGTAGGCATTAAGTCGATCGCGATCGACCGGTGGACCACCAAGACATTTTGGGGTGACCGCCTTCACATAAAATCTTACACGTGTATACTAAAAGAAACACAGGTGGTTACCAAGAAAATGAAAACACCCCTGAATAAAACTCCAAACAAAATTTGAGAGACGTTTTCAAGGATTTACTAGACTAGAATCCCACAAAAGTTGCCTTCATGGGTTATTCATTTGGCAATGTTGATGTGAAAAATATAACTAAATATACATATGTTACATGTTTTCTTTATCTCTCGAGGAAAACGAAGCTTTTCTTTTTCAAAAGGACGTAATTTGTAAGGAATAACTTTTGGAGTCTATTGGTCGAAGTAAAGTACCCCAATTTTAAAAAAAGTTGCAATTCATTTAACACAATTATTTCGCTCTACCTACTGTGAGAATCTACATTTACAAAACGAAGAATATAATTAAGACAACATATTTCCGTTTCACAGACGACCACTTAGAATCCAGTGTAAGATTAGCAGTTAGTAATAATATACCGAGGTATTCAAGATTGGGGCAGATAATACAAAGACTAAGTCGTCTATTGAGACTATAGCTATAAAAAACTAATTTTAAGGGAAAATTACTTAATTTGTGATGTATTGTGAATTGCTTGAAAATGCATCATTTGATATTAAATTTATAGGAATAATTATTATGTTTGTATTTTGCGTTTTACTTAAAACTCAGTTTTAAAAGAGTAAGCTTTGTTTTTCTGTTGTAGTTACGTAGGTAAGTATACACATTCTGTATTTATTATTGTTGAAATACAAATATTGTGCTGAGCTTTTTTTTTGCTTATCACAACTACGTCACATGGTGGACCGCGACATCTTGAAAAAATTACAAGTAGATCGTGCCATGTAAAAGTCTGCCCACCCCTGCCCTATACCATACATAATCAGCTATACAAATCAGAAGCAATATTCATATCTGAAGTGACTACAAATGTTTGAATACTATACATTTATCTCCAAACATTCCTTCATTCTGAAAAGAAACAAGACGAAAAACGTTTTCGAATTTAAATAAGATTTTTCAAGTGTTAAATTAAGCTTGCCAAAAATTATAAATATTTTTTTTCATAATGCACAAAACCTTTCACCAAATTAATGGTTTTGAAGAGTAAAATATTCTCCTAACATTCAGTTTCTGAAAACAATTTGTTAAAGGAGGTAACTATATTTGATTTTGAAATCTCCAACGAACGAACAATAATAGTTTGTTTTAAAAAAGGAGAAAAAAATAAAGAAGCAGTTAATAGAAAGATTATTTTGTATACTTTGGACTGAAATATTGTACAAAGGAGGTCTAATTGTAATGTTCAGGTATACACTAATCGCCTCCTTATTAACTTTTCAGGCACATTTTGTTTTACAAGTAAAAAAACATGACTTAGTGACACACTAAAACATGAAGTTGATTTAGTATAAAAGTAATCAATGACGTTTTTATGTTGGAAACATTTTCTTCTATAGCTGTAATCTAGAGCAGCGTTTCTCAAACTGTGGGGCGCGACCCCTTTGGGAGGCGCGATAACTCTACAAGGGGGGCTCGAGCATATTGAAAAGTCGAAAACAAAAGGTTACTTAAAAATTCTTAATTTACTGAAAGTAAACAAACAAAATACTTCCTGGTATAGCAATATATATAATACACTTATATTATAATACTTTGGTATTTTGTACTTGGTCATTGGAAGTGGCAGCTTCCTCTGGCAAAGGTTTATTTTCCATAATCAAAAAAAAAAAAGAATGTCCGTTAGTCTGTTCCAGGTCGTAATCAGATGGGTCCAGATAGTGTAGAGATTGTGTGCTCAGTCGCACACAGTAAAGTGTAGAAAGGCAGGAACGTCAATATAGCTAAGTGACTTCCGCTCGAATCCAAACGCTTGCTAAAGCCAACTCGCGGGTTGACGCACGGCGAAGAGGTAAGCGAAGGCTGCAGCAAAAAGAAAAGCTATATATATATACATATATATTATATATATATATATGTGTGTGTGTAATCCATAAATATATACAAATAGCTATAAAACCTAAATATAACTATTCAAGATAGTAGGAAATATTAGGAAGTAGGAAATATAGGAGTCAAGTACACTGGCCTCAAAAAGTTAAGGTACAACCGGGTTTTTGTGTCTAATTTGCAAATGAATGAATGTAGAAACAAAAAATTTGGAGGATATGTGCATTAAATAGTTTTTTATTGAATGCGTCATAGAAATTTGTATAAGTGTATTGCAAAAACGATTTATAACAAAAAAAAAAAAAGCAATCTCTGCGGAAAAGTCCATTCTTGGAGAAAACAGCACATCACAGTGTTATGTGGTAAAATGGCATAAAAACAATACAAAAATGGGTTCTAATAAGGAATGTGTCCACCCCTAACTTGAATGCATTGGCGGCATCGATTTCCCATGCTGTTTATTAAGTTGTCGGAGACCGGAATAGGAAGCGAAGACCAGACACAGAGTAAGCCTTGTTTCAGCTCATGTAACGACCTTGGAGGAGGATTTAAAGCAGTAACCTCTCTGCCAAGATAGTCCCAAAGATGTTCGATCGTATTCAGGTCTGGAAATCGAGCTGGCCATTCCATTCGTTCCAAACCGTGATCCTCCAGATACTCCTCAACAATCCGAGCTCGGTGAGGTCGTGCATTATCATCCATCAGAATGAAGTCGTTACCAAAAGCAGCAGCATATGGGCGGACATATGGATCAAGGGTCTCATCCCGATATCTAAGACCAGTTACGGTTCCTCCTTGGAACACATGCAGGTCAGTGTGGCCACCGAGCGAGATCCCTGCCCAAACCAGGATTCCACCACCTCTATAACTGTGTCTTTCAACAGTGTTGGATTGATGGTATCTAGTGCGCTGTTCCCTCCAGATCAGTAGACGCCCTGAATCACTCTCCATTGTAAATCTGGACTCGTCTGTGAACAGCACAGAAGCCCATTGTTGCTGCGTCCAAGAAACATGTTCTCTTGCCCAGCATAAGCGGTTCCTTCGCTGTCGTCCGTTGAGGGGAACGCACACAACTGGTCTTCTTGCATACAGACCTGCATTGTGAAGACGATTTCGCACCGTAGTAGCGGAGATTCTTCTTCCTGATGCTTGAAAGTGGTCTGCAACGAGCTGCGGCATAGTAGTGGTTCTTCTCCTTCGTGCCGAAAGAGCTAGAAAACGGTCTTCTGCAGGTGTTGTAGCTAGTGGTCGGCCTGGAACAGGTCTTCTGGACACAGAATCTTCGGATTGGTATTGATCCCAAAGTCGCTGAACAACACTACGAGACACATTGAGACGTCTAGCAGCATCAGCCTGTGACAATCCCATTTCCATTCATCCAATTGCCCGCCACCTTAACGAATTGGGTAAACGACGTCTCTGAGACATTTTCTAAACTCTATTGACTATTGTCACCGAAACTGCCAACAACTGTTGAAAATCAACACAACTTACACACAAAAGTACGAAAGCTTGATATTTGCATATTTTTCTCTCACTCATAAATATACGTTCTTTTCTATAAAATAAAAGTTGTAGCAATCGTTTTTGCATTAATGTTTTTAAAGTTCGTTATTATCATTCATGTAAACTATGCATTTTATTGTTACTGCCATTTTTTTTATGGTGAGCTTCGAAAAACATGTTGTACCTTAACTTTTTGAGGCCAGTGTATATTCTGAATTATATATACCTATATATGCGACTCCAGTCACACTAGATGAATATATGTATGTGTGTATCAGTAGAGGTGAAAATAGGCTTAAAATAAAAATTTAGTAAGCAAATGAGTTGTTCATTTAAAATTTATATCATTTTAGGATTAACAGATAACATTCTTAAAAATGTATGTAAGTCTGAGATTCATTATCATACAATCTGTAATCTTTAATATCTAATAAACAATATTTAACTAATCTCCATTTTAAAATTCCATTAACAGAAAAATCAGACTTGCTAATTTTATTTTGTTATGATAAGGCTTTGCTTGCATAAACATGCATCTACGAAGGAAAGCTGATAGAAAAAAAATGATTACATAATAAAAATTGCATCTCATAAAGACAATATTTTTGGAGTTAGTGAAGTAATATTATATACAAATCATATTTATCTTAAAAATTCTTATCCAATACTAGAGTTTTTTTAGTTCCAAAGAAACAATTGGACTCTAATCAAGCTAATTTTATGATTTAAAGAAAAGTTCTTTCAGTGTTTTCATTGATAACAAAATTCAGAAACTATTAAAATCTCATAACATCAATATTAAGAAGAAACAAAGATCATATACAAAAAAAAAATTAACTAAATTAAACGTATGTTTAAAATTTTACCACTCCTCAGTAAAGGCAATTTTTTTGTCCATTATACTGTTCTTACATATAGACAGTTTTTGCCTTGTTGAATTCTTGTTACATTATGCATTATCACTAATTATTATTAATATTTATCATTCAAAGGTTGTTGATTATTTACTACAAGGAAAAAAATTATGTCAGAGAACAAAAGCATATACACAATGAACAATAATATATCAAAATAAAAAGAGTTCAGTATAATAGCCTTTCTGTTTCTCAATACATGTGAATTTAATTATTTAAATGAAATGAATTCAAATTATATTTCATGCAACTATTATTAATGAACATTGAAATTATCATTTAAGAACTTTTTGGCTTTCATCATATGGTTATTAAGGTGTAAAATTATACATTAAGTAAAATAAACCTTTTTTTTCTAATGTAAAAACATATTTTCCAAATCGCGATAAATTATTTCCACGTTTCCAAAATGTATCAATTAATTCGTTAACAATTATACATCAGCTGTAAATTATTTTAATCAACACCATTAGTTGTTATCGCAACTGAATATTTGATAATTAAATCGTACATCTGAAAAAGATTACATAATAAAGGTTTCTTGATACTTCACCCCTCTAGATATAATTTTTTTGTAAGAAAACCCTAACAAAACCTCCCCTCTACCTGTTATCCATTCCTTCCAATTTTCCAATTGGCGAGCAAACGAATTTAAAAACCATTCCATTGTCAGTGGCAAACCCGATGGGACCGAGTTCGATTAAAGCAGCGATCAGTTTCGAGAAAACGTTCTGTAAAAACGAGATCCCGCCCCTTTGAGGGAAAGACGTTCGCCAACTGTCGTGTCCCCGCCCTCATCAGTAGTGGACCCTAATGTGTTAATAGAATAACGCTCTTTAATAATTGATATTTAATTAAGCTAGCCCGCGGCCAAGTAATTGCGGTGGACGCGCTGCCTGACTGATCTAAGCGGGGGGGAGAATGGCTCCCAGGGGATGGCGGCTGGCTAACGAGGTTTTCGCTTCATGGGCGGGGAGAGACTTAACGGCTGACCTGAGGTGTTTATTAACTGTCGTGTCAAACAACGTTCTCATTTGTCAAACGTTTAAAACGGCGGCTCGCGTGCTTGCGGAGGGTCTCATATTCCAAAGCTTTTACTCCAGATGAATCGAGAGGCCTCCTCCTACATTGGTTTCTCGCATCAAGTTGCAAACTGAAATGCTTTGTCCGCGGATTATAATTGCGGCACTTCTGATTTTGAAGGGGAATAATAGTTTGGAGGAGAGAAAAGCTCCGACGAGAACTTTGCGTGTTCTCTCTCTTTCTCTGTCTCGTTCGCTCTCCTGAATTTGCTTTTTAATGTTCATTCGCGATGCGTTATTACTTGTCGCTGCGTAGAAAGACCTATCATTTTCCACTATGAAGTGCTTTCTCAATTTTCCACAGTCTGCACTTCAAGTATTAGTTTAATGCGCCTACTGATGTATATGCAGATTATATATATGCAATAAGAATTATTAATAGGGAGAAGGCTGATGAAAGCGGTTTAATTTATTTTAGTTTGTTTTTTGTTTCTTCATGCATTAAAAGGAGGGTAAATATATATATATATATATATATATATATATATATATATATATATATATATATATATATATATATATATATATATCAGAGTATTCAGTTCTTTTAAAAATTTTATTTTAAGCTACACGAAGTGATCAAACCAAATTTTACTTAAAATCGTCTAATTTTTCTGCACTAGTTATTTTTAGATGGAAAACTTTATCAATACAATACCATATAAAATAGTTAAGTAACTGTCAGTAGTAAATCGGATTTTTCAATTTCTTCTATTAGTTCCCATATATATATATATATATATATATATATATATATATATATATATATATATATATATATATATATATATATATATATATATATATATATTTATTTATATATATATATATATATACTTTAAATTTTCAATCGTTAGTAAAATACTTTTTATTCATCCGCTCAAGCTCAAATACATTTTTTTTAACTTGTAGTGGATGACACTTGATGTTAACATGTAGTTAATTTCAAATATCAGTTCAATAATTAATGAATAATTAATAACAAAAATAATAGTCCAAAACCATATATAAAGAGTGAAATTGCTCGTTGTGTCCATGTAGCACAATGAGTAGCGCGTTGGACTTCTAATCCAAAAGTTGTGGGTTCGAAACTCACCTGGGGTGGCCTAATTTCCGAGAATGTGATTTCTTTTTCCAATTCTATTTGATTGAAATAATTAAATTTATAATTAATGAATAAATAGTAGCAAAAAAAATAGTCCAACACAATAGATATAGAAAGGAGAATCGCTTTCTATTTTGCCACTTAATATTGTGATTCTGTCATATGTATATACATATTTATATTTATTGTAATTATTTAATAAGAAATAACTAAAATAAAATTTTTCTTCGTTGACCTAAGTAGGAATTGCGGCTTAAATTTTTTTTCATATTACTTGTTATTTTTTTTTAGATGTAAAACACTATAAATACAATACCATATAAATTAGTTAAGTAACTGTCAGTAGTAAATCGGGCTTTTTTATTACTTAAATTTTAAAGATATAAATAGATTTTTTAAAGATAGGAACATTACCAAAAAAAAACGCTTCTTTCTAAAAAAAAAGTAAAAGATAAGTTTTTACTTGAAAGTAAATGTTGTGAATTGTTTATTGAAAATTTGTTTGCCATAAAATACATCAAACTACGAATATACTTTTAAATGCAAATTAAACTTATTAATTTTGTAATGTTTATGTATAGGGAGATTAAAGTAGCTATTTAATAAAAATTTAAGAAATTTGTGCACCTTATATTTAGTATATGATACATATTCATTAAAAATGAAACAGTTGCTTTAATTGAGAGATTATTAGATTGTGTGTTTCAATGCAATTTTGAATTTTTATTTGGTTTTTACTCCGAATTTAACAAAAGTTATGAACATCAAAATAATATGAAAATTTCAATGATATATGTCGTAGATAAATTTTTAATTTTATTCTACTTTAGCACTATAATATTTAATTCTTATGAATATCTCAATTCAATTTATCTTAACAGATCAACAACACGCCTTTTCCAGAAAAATATTAATTTTAGAAGCTTCTTAAATTTTGTCCCCGTGGATTCGTGATTATAATTGGCTGCTTACTATATTTTGTTCTTATTCTGTTATTGATTAGTTTTTCAATGGAAAATTATCTCTTCTTCATAAAGTTGAATTTTTAAGAGTAAATTCTGCTTAAAATTATATTTTACATATAAGACTCCCTTTAAGTTTAAAATCCTTCTGTTACAGTACGTATATAGAAGCTATAAAGATAATAAAGATAAAGTGAAAGCTCCCAAAAATAAATATGGATTTTATAACCCTAGAATATACATATACAGCAAAGTACTACATAAAAACAATAAATATTCAAAATCTGCCCATTTTTATTAAAAATATTAGATTTCATTGAAAATTTAAAAGACAAAGATATTTACTCTCTACATATAGTTACGGTTTTCAGAATTTATTTAATTCAATATAACAAGGGCTATTTTATAAAATAATGATAATAATGGTCAAAATAGTACAATTAAGTTCCAGAATTATAACACCATAATTAATTTAAGTCTTAAAGAAAATTGTGCATTAACATTAATGGTAACGTATATATATATATATATATATATATATATATATATATATATATATATATATATATATATATATATATATACAGTAAATACTATAAAAATATTGATAAAGTTTGTAATATTAAAAAATGTATAAAAATACTTTTTAGAACATTGTTAAATCTTTTAACCCCTATATCTGAAAATAAGTCTGATTTTAGTTTTTAGAAACATTGACTTAAATTTTATATATTAGTTTCATATTTTTAAGTGCATGTTGCTGCTTTCAACAAAAAATACTTATAAACAATTATTTATTTAAACGCAACCCTATTTTCTACATCGTGTTGGATTTTTATAGGGAAGTATGCATACACTGCTTTTCGTTACTTTTGATTGTTAATGATTTAAACTTTTGCAAATTATAATTTTAGTACTTTTAAATATATGACATACTTCTAAATAAGTATATTAATTTGGATGTCATAGGATTATGTAGCTATTGATTTTTCCAAATTAATTTCATTATGTAAAATGATCTTCACTCTGTATTTTTCTTCTAATTTCATTTTAAGCTACTAAGGTAGATAAACAAATGTGAAAATTTTTTGCCTTGAAACTGTTCTTATATATATATATATAAACCCACAGTCTTATTCCTTAGCCAAAGAAGTTTGCTATGGTATTATTGTGGCTATTCTGCTGTCCTGTGGCTAATTTATTGTGGTGTCTTGCTCACACCACATGCTCTAACCAGTCTGAAAATGTGAAGATTTACATCTCGAAAGAAGATGCAAAATTCCTCCAAATTTAAATCATTCTCATCAATTTTATTTGTCTTAGACTGTATTTAGTATGTGACACAAAAGTTGCTTTAGCACATTAATTGTGCTTAGATGTGTTGGAAAAAAGTGAATATTTTAAGTTTTATAATCTTAAAATATTCCCTTTTTTCCAATACCTTTCCAGTTATGGGAGAATAACTCCGTTTTAAAACTCTATAGTGCACAAAATTCTGTTTTAAAATTTGTTCGAAACCATGGAGTTAATAACGGTACAAAAATAGCTGTCTCCAAAATTTAAGTAAAAAACTGTCTTATGTAAGTTTTATAAAATAACATCAGCAGTTGTGTACGCAGATGATTGCTGGATTTTTAAGAGTAGTTTTTGGTTGTTTTTACGTTAATGTTAAGTGTTATAAGGTCAAAAGAATTCTCACAAAAGTAAGTAGTCAAAAAAAACTGAAGTATGAGAGAAAAACGAAAAACCAATGATAAAATTACAGTTATATTAAAAGGATCGAAACGAGGAATTCGATAAATTAGGCTCGTGATAGTGATTTAAAACGAAAATCCCACTCATCAGGCGATAAGTCATTACAAGTATTCATATAACTTCCTGTAACGACCTGTAGTCTGATTTTATCCATAGGACACTAAGTATATAAACTCATTCAATGTTATGGAGCAAAAATCAAAAATTAAAGTTTACTTCTTTTTCGTCTCCTCTGTTAAAAAAATAAACTATTGGGCATCAAAACTTTTGCCATTCTGATTTTTATTCATAATTTAAATGCTTTGTTTCGTTACAATTAAAACTAATCTGCATTAAATGTAATTATGTAATTTTTAAGCCCACACATAGGAGCACATATTTAAAGTCAAATTAATTTATTTTGAAAAACACCTTAGCGAATAAATTTTTGATTACTATATATATATATATCTAAAGGATATCAAACTCTCTCACTCTCTCTACATATGTATATTTAAAAAGAGTTTGAAAACCCATGAAAAACAAACTTAAGACAAGTGTTTGAAAAAGAGTATAATTTTCAAGGAAAAGACGACATAATCAGGGCGACGTTTTTTTATCAAGATTAATAATGCCCGAATTTTCTTTTATGAAGATAAAAGTATCAGAATTTTCTCCAAAATTTGATTGAAATACATTCATTTGCATAAAAGTATTCGATAATGGGTCCATGTATAGTGTTAAAATATTCAAAATATGAAATATATTTACCATTTAAGTTTTGTTTACTGAAAGTGAAAAATAAAGTCAAGCACAGTTACGAAATATTGCTCATTTTACAATAAAAAAAATAAGATTTTTTTTTAGTTTTTGCAAGAAAGTAAATAAATTGAATTCAAAATTTTTCATTTTTTCCTCTTGCTCCTAAAATCCGAAACTGCACATTTAGAACAATAGTAGAATGACAATGGTAAATTAAATAATAATCAGAGATTGACAAAAAAAATGCCAAATTTTCTCCATTTTTTAAAACTGCAAGAGAAAGAAAAAGATACATTTTTAATTAATTTTTTTTCTTTCCTTATAAATTAGCTAGAAAAAGGCAACTTTTCCTAGGGTATACTATAGGGTATTGACTTGTATATGGATTGACAAGAAAAAAATATATATTTGACCCAACGTAATATATATATATATATATACAACGTTAAAAACAACTTATAACTTCTATCGAAATAAAGTCCAGTTAAAATGCATTTTAACTTTAAAAGCGATACAACTAACAACTTTTAAATAGAAAAGATATTTTAATTCTAGATAGTGTACTACTAGCAAACTGAAATTCAATTAAATTTTAATTTTTTCTATTAAACATACATACATATATTGTTAATATATCATAATTGTAGTAATAGGTCTTGTTTTTTTCAGATTTTAAATAATTTTATTCAAATATGTTATAATATACATAAAGAATATTTCTCAATTATGTTTAGCAATCACACAAAGTGGTTTGGAGATCAAGCAGCATAGGAGTCTCAGTGAAGAAAAATATTTGAGTTTGATTTCCAGTTTATTCAAAAGCAGTTCGAAGTACTCTTTTCTTTGTCGTTTTTTTCGGGGGAGGGTTGTCTGAATGTCGTGAGCGTTTCAAATTTCTCCCTCTATTCATCTTCTTCAAAATGTTATTTCTAATCTTTAAAAAAAAATAAAGCCAAGCAATTTTATTTTTTATAATTTTACATTCTTTGTCTCGTTTTTTATAAAAAAATTTCTCAACTACATTACTTTCTTTAAAATACTTTATTCATTTTTATTCCTTATCAAATTATTCAGATCTAATCTTGATTTCCTGTTTTTAGTTACTTTTTTTAAATAAAATTTACGAATGGGGTGTTACATAAACAAATTATTTATTGATCACATTTTTTTTCGATTTAAACGAGTTACATCGCAGCAATACAGAATCTTACTGTAACAACTACTTTTTAATGGTTTTCTATAATTCCAAAGATAATTTAATGTTTCGAAAATAACTGTGATAATGAACATAACAAATTTTTTAAGGCAGTTCTAGATATGTTAATATAAATTAAGGTGAAAATACACGAATACATTCCGACATACATATATATATATATATATTTAAAGTAGAACAGAGAAGAGAAAAAAATTCAAAGTTGAATTGAAACACAGAAAGGGGGAGGAAAAATTATTTAATTTATAAACTAAATCTAAAATTAAGAGAGAGTATTATTAAGTTATGAAAGATCTAACTGAAAAACTAATTGAAAGAAATGACACTATGAAAAATTATTCCAAAAATGGGAAAAAAATAAAGGCTGCATTTGAAACACTAGTGCATAAAGGTAATAAAATGTCCTGATGAATTATGCAAACAAAAATAAAACTGTTTGAAGACTGAAAAACACCATGAAAATTTAAATTCGATAAATTATATTAGAGCTTCTTTTTTCAGTATTTCTTTATATAATTATATCTGAATAATATTAAACGTGTCATTTTGCTGAACTCGGTTTATGAATACATAGATACATAATTATATATGACATTAAATAAATTAAGAAAAGATTCCACTTCAAGCAGATATCCCAATCACTTCCCTATTCAATAGCTGTACATTTTAGGAGAGGTGGAAATGTTTGTGATGAATTAATTATGTTGATGGACTACTCTGAAAAATGAGGGAAATCCATAGAGACAAAGCAATCAAACAGAGTGTGAAAGAAGCAATAAAAAATGTGTAACAGAATGTAGAACAAACCTTGAAAACACGATCTGCAAATGATTCTTAGAGGTAAGATGCAACGAGTTAGAAAATAAAGTTTTTATTAAAAATATTACAGAGATGAAGGGTTAAAAATAATAAAACACGAACATTTTTAAAATATCAACTTAAGCATTTTTTAGAAAAATAACTAGAGTTCTCAACCCTAAATCCATACTAAACTTTACAGAACCTACATTTGGGAGTATATACAAAAATTTCAAGGCTCTATCTTGAACAGGAAAAAAGCCTTAGGGATAGAAAACACTTATACCTTCAAAATTAAAAGTCTGAGAAAAGCACATTTAAAGTTTGTAAAGTCATAAAACAAAAACTTATAATGCCCGTAAAACTCTAATTTTTTAATATGTTATTTTCCAATGTATGTTCTACATTAAAACACTATTTTTATTAAATATGACTGAAAATTATATTTTTAATTCAAAATATATTTCTGCATAACATTGATAGCATTTGTTAAGACGTCAGTGTATTCAGCTTTATCTTAACCTAATATTTCACAAAAGTTTTGAAACACGAAGCATTTATGTACAAAGTAATAATGATACTAACTTAAGCTAAAATAGTCAGGTTTACTCATAAAATTTAGTTTTTTTTCAGTTTTAAATTGGGGCAGTTTAGAAAGTTTTAGCTCTTGTCGTACGACTTTAAAATACTAAAAAATAGTACTACAATATGTTTAGTATAGTGTGGTTTGGTATACATCGAGGAAATATTCAGTTATATCTGCAGCATTTGAATTCAGAATACTTGTATTCGGAAGTCTGATTGCAGGATCAACTGAGGGCTGATTTTTAGATACATCATTTTCAGTAGTATTCCATCTCTTCGAAATATTGTTTCTCACAGAAACCCAGAACGCATTTGCCATTGCATTTTCTCTACAGGAAAAAATTAATGATAAAGCTTTTAAGTTATATAAACTATTTTAAAAAGAAAAAATGGACCATGAAATTAATCTTTATTAATTAATTATGAGAACTCAAAAAACTCAAAACATAATCAAGCAGAAATGATTTTAGTAATGAAAATTGGAATTAATAACCATTTCACACTAAAAGCTCAAAAATATTTTTAATTTATTCAACTTAAGTGTGAAAAAATGCTGTAAAAGGAAACCGAAACCAAAACCATAGCTCATGAAACTTCAAATATCTTAAAAACCAATTTGCTTTCAGATCTGAAATTTCGTAGCAAGCATCATAATTTTTAGGGTACTGTGTAGTCTTAAATACTGTTAGAGTTCCCAATTATGAGCTCCTATAGTTTTTTTTACTTTGTTATTTTTAAAACAAGCCAAACTGGGAAGACTATTATCTTTTAAACTACACAGCAGAAAGTTAGAAAGAAAAAAAAAATTAAAATGAATAACTCATTGATAAATGAAAGAAAAATTGGCTTATTTTAAACGATATAAACAAACCTGTTTCAAGATAAAGTAATGCAAATACTTAAACATATTTATCTCTCTTTTTTTTTAAAAAAAAAGGAAACAACAGATTAAAAATTTAAATTGGTTTTATTATTGCAAAATGTATCTAATTAGAAAATTATTTCATAATAATAAGAAATTTTTATAGTAAAATGTTTTAATTTAAAAATTATATAAAAAAAATTCTGTCTTAACCCCTTGACTGGTTCACCCGTAAACCGTACGCGCTGCCGAAAGCTTGCTAGTACCGGTTTGTCGTACGCTGTACGGGCACTTATATTTTCTTCTTTCTATGTTTTATTTACATATATTTTTAATTCTTATAGTGAGATTATTAGTGCTAGTGTTTTAGATGCACAATTTGTCCATGGTACTGAAATACTTCTCATCCGGGATTTTCTTTGTGGTGAAGGTAAGAATTTTTCAGTGAAGGCAGGAACTTCTTGATTGATTGATTGATTGAATATTAACGTCGCACTGTTCAGCTACACGAGGGCTTTTGGCGACGGACCACGTAATTTTGAACCATGGTCAAGTGACGTGGACGACACCTGAGCTGGCACCCCCCCTCCTAACTACCACACCGCACCAACGGGAGGACGTTTCAGCTCTCGATAGATTTAACGTGCATCGCTGCGCTACACTGCGGGTCTTTAGAGGAACTGGGCTCGAACTCGTGACAAGGCAAGCCCTGATTCGATACCTATACCACTCGGGTACCCCGGCCTCAGGAAATTCTTGAAAATATTCAATAAAGAACAGGGATTGACAAGGCAATATGCAATTTGTTGCTTGAGAAGAAATGAAAATGGAAAGGTGACCCAAAAAAGTTGATATTATCTCTGGCCTCATTGCAATGTAAGACTTATTATTACACCATGCTATGACGGATCTATTCGCTACCTTCCTCTAATCCTCTTGGGAAGTCTTTGGGCTATGAATTCCCGTTTATTCACAACCAACCCTTTTGAAGAAGAAACCATGATATTTTTTAAAAAAATTAATTCTACTATAAACAGTCAATATTTTCTAGCTAGCAATGAGGAGAAGGATAGAGAGAAAACCAGAAATCAGGTGAGACTGCTACTGATCAGGTATCACTCAAATTTATAGAATATTTCAAATATTAATAGACAAAAGAATTAAAGTGACGATTGGTTACTTAAGTTAAATTAACGTTAAGTTAATTGGGATAATAGAATTGATCTTAAAATAAAGAGGTTGATATTTGTAGTATTCTTATAATTCGTGCATCTCGTTGTCGTTCCACGTATATTGTTTACTTTAAGACATTCTCTTCTTGAAATTATTTGAATTAAGTTGGTAAATTGTTTGATGAATAAATAAGTTGATTTTGAATATATAACTGGTATTCCTTCCCTTCCTCCAACACATCTAGGCGGGCAAGAGAGAGGGACGATTCCTTCACAATGCTTCAAATTGTGTGTGTGCATATATATATGCACACACACACAGAGAAAGCCCTCAAACGTTTGAAAAAAAAAGTACGTACACGAAACTGTTTTGTAAGTACGAAAGAAATTCTTTTAAGATTTATGAAACTTTCTTTATTACATGTAGAGTGTACTTATAAAAAGCAAACATTTAGGGTTTTTGTGTTCCACAATTATAAAATAAAAAAATATGGGGAAAACTTTAAAAAATTGAAAATTAAAATAAAATTCTACCATTTTCACATTCTGTTAAATATTATGCTTAGTAACATGTATTAAAGAAAATGTGCATTTTTTTAACATTTTGGGCAAAAAAAATTGACCGTTTAAGGAGTTAAGGAAATTCCCCTTAAGACTTTCGGATGCGATAGTCAAATGATTATGATCGTTAACTCATCACTGGCATTGTTTCTGTTGAATTAACTGATCAAAAATTAATGTAGTCAAAGTTCTAAAATATGAGAAGCCGATATACTTTTAGTTTTACGAGGTACGAAGTCCTTATGGTTGCGTAGTATGGAAGTTCGGAGTTGGTGCCGTCCGAGTCATATATCAGGACAAGAACTGATCATGGTGAAGAACTCGCGGTTGATATTATCAAGTCCTGGGTTTGAGTCCTGAAGCATGCTAAATCGATCATGGTTCAAAGTGCTCCCATTGTCGTGGTGAGTATGGAAGTTAGGAGAAGGAAGTACTAACTCAGATGTCGTCCTCGTTACTCGACCATGGTACAACATCAAGAGCTCTGTTGCCATAAAACCTCGCGTTGCTTTACAGACGTTACTTAGATGTCAATAAACTCTAACATTTGTAAGTGTTTATTAACGTCTATATGTGTGTTTGTTCGTATAAAATAATAACTTGTAACTTGCATCGAAATAGTCTTGAAAAAAAAAACAGCATTTCATTTTTTTAATGTTACAATAGCGCAATTTCTTATAAACCTTTTAAAAAGAGTTATTTCAGTTCTAGGTAATACACTACTATCAAGCAAAAATTCAACTAAATAAATTATAAATTTTTTCCATTCAGCAAACATGCATTGTGGGTATTAATGTCTTATAATTGTAGTAGTAGGTCGCATATGTACATAGTGTCTGAGAACTATTTACATAGAGCAGTGTTTCCCAAAGTGTAGTACGCGTACCCTCAGGGGTACGGAAAGAGTTTGGTGGGGATATACACTGCACCGTGCTTAGCTGTGTCAAATTTTAGGTTTCATGAGGTAAGTCAAGACAGGCTTGTGAGGCGTGAAATGGGCTGGTGTGACACGACGGGAATATACCTCTCTTCATTACAGAGACGGCTTACTTCGTTAAAAGTTATTGGCTTCATCAAGCACCTGTGAATTTTTAGCTTTTGTGTGATTTTTCTTGTAGGAAATATTTGTTATGTGCTTTAGTAAGTCCCACTGGTTTTGATTATTTTTTATAAAATATAGTTTGTATCCCCCTAATAGAGAAATGGATCGCTGGTTGAAATCTGGAAATACTATATCGACAGAAGGTATTGATTAGAGTAGCAATTAACAAACAGGAAATAAAAAAAAATTAATGACGAATAAACTTTAATTCTGAAAGAACCTTATAAAAAAAGAAAGGAAACACCCCCATCCCCCAATACGACAAAGACTAACTTAAATTTGGATTCTCATGGATTGGAGATGAAAATGAGCCTATTCCACTTTTCGTCATTTGTTTTGAAAATCCAACAAACAAAAGCATGAAAACTTCCAACTCAATGCGCAATTTTGAGACAAACCGTAATCAGTAGAAAGCTAAGCCAATGATTTTTTTAAAAATAAACTTAACGGTTTAAATCAGTCTCGAAATGGTTTGACAGTTGGTGACAATAAAAAAAATACTAGAAACTTCGTATCGCGTGTCGCTTTTAATTGAAAAATGTAGTGCAGCGGAAACCATTGGCGAAATTTTAAGCAAGCCTGCGGCCAAGATAATGTTAGAAGATAGGAGATAAAGCAAAATACACTTTTGATCCCGTTTCTCTCTCAAATAATACGGCGAATCATTGATATGTCTAATAATATGAAACAGATGTTATTATCTGATATTTCTCAAAGTCGCTATTATGCATTGAAAGTCCATGAGTTCACTGATAATGTGAGTTTGTTCAAATCTTACGGCATTTATTAGATACGAAAAAAATCAAGAAATTCATGACGACTTTTTATTTTGCCATCCTTTATTTGGTCACTCAACAAAAGAAGAACTCTTTTATGTTATGAACAAATTTATTCAAGAGAACAAAATTGATTGGAATAGATGTGTTGGAATAAGTACAGACGGAGCAAAAAGTATGGTCGAAACTAATAAAGGAGTGGTAGAAAGAATTCAAAATGTTGACGTTCAGAAAGGCTTTGGGAACACGTAAGATGTCAGTTCATTTACAGAAAGTTATGGATTAAAGCGTAAAAAGCGTCGACTACATTAAAAATCGTCCTTTGAATGTACGACTTTTTTCCTAAATGTGTGAAGAAATGAAACGTAGTCCTATCCGGCTTCTTTTTCATACCGTTTGCTACCTCGAGAAAAAATTCTGAGTCGATTGTTTAAAGTTAAACAAGAACTTCAATGTTTTCTTAATGATGGATTTGAGTCGAGAAATTATTCACATGGCTTTGTAAACCAGTATACTTATCAGATATATTGTCTGTTTTAAATTGTCTCAACTTATCGTTACAAGGCAAGGAAATTTTTTTTTGCTTCAAGTTCAGGATAAATTAAACGTTGCCGTCGCAAAACTAAATTTGGGGCAAAAAAAGAGTTGGTAATAGAAAAATTCTCTGGAGGAGACACGTTTCCCTTTCTTCATGAGTTTATAACAAGTTCGACTACTAAAATTGATGCTGATACTCTGGAGAGCTTGTAAGTAGGCTTGAAAAACTATTTTCCTGATTTAAACAAAAATATGGAATGGATAAGATATCCGTTTAACATTAACACAGCATCCTTGCCAGAAGATTTGTTGCATGCAGAAGAAAGACTATTGTCGGAATCGGTTTCAGACGGATTATTGAAAAATAAATATAAGTAGTGTATTTTAACATCATTCTGGTTACAAATGCTACATGTGTATCCAGTTTTAACAGAAAAAATTCTGAAATACATCTTGCCTTTTCCAACTTCATATTTACGTGGTTTCTTTTTCAACATTTGTGTACATTAAGTCGAAAAAAGGAACAGACTATTGGACGTGGAAATCTCATCTCCGATTAAAATTAACTACCAGGGAACTAAATTATGACCATCTGTCATCTCATCTGCCATCTGTCATCATCATTTTATTATGAATAATTTTACTTCTTTCTTCTTATTATTTTGTGTATGCCACAGAAAAGAAAAGAAAAATAGTTTTTTATTTTGATTGTTATTAAGTTACATCCAACTTTTTTTTTACGAGGGGTACACATTGTTACAAAAAGTATAGAAAGGGTACACATGTGTAAAAAGTTTGAGAAACACTAATATAGAGGGGTGTTTCATTACTTTTAACTTCAATATTTAGTGCAATGGAACAATTCAAAATTGGCATTGAAATAATTAAAATTAATATTAACAATTACGTTATACACCGAATTATATCTTAAGCATATTAACGTTGAAGCAACCTCATCTACAAGTTTATTTTCAAATTGTTGAAGAAAAAATACTTGCATTATACGACTCAAGAAGTTTCAAAGTGTTTACTTTCTTTTTACAGGAAAATGTCTATTTCTTCAAAGTGCAAAAGACAATTAATTTCTGACTTAGTAAAGTTTCGTTCAATAATTCCCCCAAATATAATTATCTACGAGACTTTTCTAAGCACTGAGAATTACGTTTATTTTTAAGGTGTATCCGACTACGTTCGGAACCGTGATTTTCAAAAGCGCATAAATGGATAATTTTCATGATATTTAGTGTCACTTAGATAAGAATATATGCATAAAATTGTTTTAGGGAAATTTTGACAAAAAATGTATTTAAATACAATATTTTGGCAAAAAATTAACTTAGAATAATCTTTTTTCAAAATGTTCTCCTTTTGTGAAAAATGCTTCTATTATAATAATATTTTGCCTGTATATAGCTTAGACCTCTCTACAGAGGCTCAACTAGAATTTTTGAAATACATAACTTAGAAGTGGGTTTATTCATATTTTACGACAACAGAGGGGAGCAATTTTAAGAAAAAACGCCAATAATTATTTCAATTGGTGGTAACTCTGAAAATAATGGGAATTTTTCAAAAATTCTTGTTGAGCCTCTGTAGAGAGGTCTGAGCTATATACAGGCAAACTATTATTATTATAATAGAACCATTTTTCCCAAAAGGAGAACATTCGGAAAAAAGATTATTCTAAATTAATTTTTTGCCAAAATATTATATTTAAATAATTTTTTTTGTCAAAATGTCCTTAAAACAATTGTATGCCATGTATTCTAATCTAAGTGATACTAAATATCTTGAAAATTATCCATTTATGTGCTTTTTTAAATCACGGTTCCGTACGTAGTTGGATACCTTAAATAGTAACTATAAACAAAAAGTATTCAAATAGAATAGTTGAAAATATTCTCACTTGTGTGTTCTCGATGATTACATTTTTCAGGGTTTTTTTCTCTAATGGGCTGCAATTCGATAACTAAGTTTTTACAAACACAGCATGTACCCAAATATGAGAGCCATTTCATGGTCCCACCATCTAGTGGCGACTCTCACTACCAAATTTGGACGCTCGAATTAATTTAATTCAAACTCTCGTCGGATGCTTAATATTTCTGTGATTTAATTTTACCTACAGTATCAAAGCCAAATTGATACACAATACATCGTTTACATACCACATAATCATATGACATCCGTGTCAAGCCCACAACCCTGGGCTTACGAAACGAGCACACTGCCTCTAAGCCACCCGAGTCATTTTTCAGTCAACTTACCAGAGTTATGATAGATATAAAATGTGCTATTTGGCGAGGTTATCTCTCGGAACTGACTTGGTGTTGTTTTCATTACAATTCTACTGAAAGTTTAAAGTAACTGCCTACCTTCGGACCCAATTTTTTTATAGAAACAAATTTTTGAAACAAATTGAATGTTTTTACGAAGAAAAATAAAAAAAAATATGTAAACACATAAAATTTTTTAAATAAATACTGTACTTTTAGAAAATTTGTTGTTTTCAAGGAAATTTGACCAAATTTTTACTAAAACGGGTAACACTGTATAAATATTTCTAATTCAATTATCATAATTTTCTTCATACACAACATACATACTATGATGCTCTTTAAAATGAACCAAAATCTAAGAGAAATATTAAAATACAAAAAAATTACAGACAATTATACACAATAATATGAAAATTTTGATATTTTTAAAGTTTTTTTCTTTAAAAAAACTACCCTAAATGAAAAAATATATAACCTACAACAAAACTTATGGTCCACTTTATGAAAAATAGTATAATTAACATTCAAAAAAATTTCAAAACGTTATCTGGTTTGGTTCTTAAGATATCATGTATCTGGTAAAAAGTTTCTTTCGAAAACATAATTTTGAGAAAAACTCATTTAAAGTTTTATCTTACTGCCCTTTTGCCTAGAGTGTGATGTTTTTTTAAAATCACTATAACTTTATTTCTATTTCGCGTAAAGAAAAAAGAAAAACTGTTTTGGAAAGAAAATGTTCAAACTATAAGATTTTGAAATTAAAAAAAATGTCTTATGTAGACGAAAAGCGACATTTTCAAGGTAAGCAGTCAACTTAGCGACACCTATTGTAAAAATGTAATGTGTAGATGAGTTTTAGTTTATAAAACTAAGGTTTTGAGTGGTTACAGAGAGCTAGATTATATTTACACTAACAGAGCGAGTTAATAATTATTCTAGTCGCTAGATAGCAATTCAATGAATAGATCTAGGCATTTATCGACTGTAAAAGTAAGCCACATTGTATAAATTAGATCTGTGACGGATCTATACGCGTTTTTCCCTCTAATCCTCTTGGGAAATCTTTGGGCTATCAATTCATGTTATTCACAACCAACCCTTCGGAAGAAGAGAATCGTGATATGTAAATTAACTTACTATAAATAAGCGAGGTTTTCTAGCTTGAAAGAGAGAAGGAGAGAAGATATACTCGAGCCAGGTGAGATTGCTACTGAGGGTATAATTTTAGAATTATAATGATTTGATTCTTATTAGAAGGAAACTTTAAAATGACGATTGTTCACTAGGATTAAATTGGATAATAGGTTAGAGATCCTTAATTAAGATAAGGATCAAGTTTGTTAGTCTCCTAATCTCTCACGTTTTACTGTCGTTGTTCCACTTTCATGGTTATCATTGAGACATTCTTTTTATATTATTAGTTGAAATTGTGTCTGTTGTTAGTGTGGAAATAAAAAGATTAGTTGAATCATTTCGAGTGTTTCTTAACTTCCCCCCCCACACATCTAGGTGCCCGCGAGAGAGGCGTGAGCCTCTTACAGACTATCAAACTTTCATTTGTGTTCCAATTAAATTCATCTGTTATACTGAGAAGCATCATTAACGTACTTAAGTATCTGCGTCAGAGATTGACTTTTAATTTTTTTTTTTTTTTATTTACGTCATTCTCTGAAGCAACAGAGACCTATTAGTGATGAAACTTTAAACCTCGGTCAAATGACGAGGATGACACTTTAGCTGGCGTCACCTCCATCCCTATCTACTACATCAACAGGAGGACATTGAGCCTCGACAAATTTAAGGTGCATTAGCCCCTCTATACGGCAGGTCTTTAGTGGCACTATGACTCTAACCCAGTGGCCATCAAACTTTTTTGACTCATGGAACCCTTAGTACTATTAGGCATTTTCAGGAAACCCTATTTCCCTCCTTTTTAGAAGAATATTTCTTTGAATAATATACATCTCACAAATAATTTATGGAAGGACAATTTTAAAAAGGCTGTGTTTTATTAAAAAAATTAACATAATATATTAATGTAATTTGCTCACACATTAATAATATTAATTTTTGATCCAAGCATCACCTACCCATGCCTTATATTTCGTAACTGTGAGTTATGTGTTTGCATTTTTTATACAAACTGTCGAGGTCTAGGACTTCAGTAGTATTTCATATTTTTCGTTTAATTCGTTCTTATATTTATTTTTGTAGCCCCTCACGTTGAGAAATATTTTTCACTTAAGGCATCCGACTACCCTAAAATCATGATATTTTTCAAAAATTGACAATATTTTTATGATTTTATTTTATAGGCCATCTTATTAGCTTAAGAAAAATACTAAGCTTTTTATTTTCCATTCAGTAGAACAAAAACTACAAGTGTTTTAGTAAAAGAAGATGCCATAACTTTTCATAAGATGTCAAACTTTAAAATTGTTTTACTCGAAAAGTGTTTTTTTTTCCGAAAAACTCAAACGGGGACAGCGATTGCTAAAAAAGTTTTAAAAATAATTTGTTGAAATTTTTTGTGCATGTTTTGTATAACAGTAGAAGTGTTTTGACCTTCAGATTTATCAATCACTGCTTTAATTCAAAATCTACAGTCCTTTATGTGAATATTATCTCTCACGGTTTTTTTTAAGCAATTTCATATAGTCACTAAGATAGAGTGCTCTAGTTTTTGTAAAAATTATAATATCTATTATCCTGAAGGTCATTTCAAACATGAATAACAAAGTAACACATTAAAATTGAAAAATTGAGAAATCGTTCAAAACTTTTGGAACAGAGCGCGCCCCGTTTATGTAGTTTTTGGTACATTTTCACCAGTTTTTCCTTTTTTAATAATAATATCTTTTTTTTGTTTTCAATTTTACGATTTTTTTCCTTAAAATATACTTGAAAAATCTAAAAATCACAAAAGAATCCCAATATCTCCATTTTTTCAAAAAAAAAGTTGTCGCAAGCGGTCGGATACCTTAATCCCTTGTTCTGAATGATATTAAAACTTTATATACGTATAAAAAATCCTGTTTATTTTAAATGAATTTGCAACCTAAACTTTAGGAGCTGTTCTTGCTTAAATTTAGATTTTAACATCGGATCTTTTATATCGATGTATTCAGAGGCATAACGGAGAATATTAGCCCTTCATCCTCTGCAAAATTCAGGTTTTGTGCCTCCTAGAATCATGGGCCCCTTCGCGATGCGAGGGTGTATGGTACGCCACTGGATAAGTTGTTCCCTCTCCTTCATTATAGGTATTTTCCTTAAAAAGGTGAAAAGGCGTATTTTCCGTTAGAAAACTATTTAGTTGTATAAACCATTGCCTTTTGCATATATGTTTATAATTTTCATTTATATTTTTATTGGTACTCTTGGAACCCCTAAATATGCCTCGAAGAACCCTAGGGTTCCGTGGAACACAGTTTGAAGACCACAGCTCTAACCCATCACTCAACAATTCCTGTCACGTTGCCTTGCCCACTCAACGTTAGAAAGCCATTGCTTTGGTGATTAGAGGTAAGTGCGTTTTGATTATTTAAAATTGGACAGCTAAAGGGATCTTTCCGCCGTACTTTTTGAGTTGGCTAAACCTTACACAGTTAAGAGATTATTTGTGTCCGTGATTATTTTTAAAGTTTTGTATCATGCGCCGACTATTCATAATTTCATGTCAGATTTGAATCGAGTCACCATCTTACTAATATGGAACTCTGGGAGTTAGCTGGAAGACATAAGGGAGGGGGGAAGGGTTACAAATGAAACAGGATAATTATATGAGATGTTACATTATTACATATAAGAGGGATATACGCTATGTAACATGATATCGATATTGAATTTTTTAACAATTAAATAAATGACATTATAATGTGTTTTTTTTATTTCCAGTGATAATTTACCCTCTATAAAAAAAAAAAAAAAACGACGCACCGAGAACGAGTTGTCCGATAGAGACAAAAATTGGTAAGTAGAAAGCTTATGTATAAAACACAAAATAATTAAAATTTGATAAAAATTGAATGTTTTATTTCAGAGTTACATAGTTACAAAGAAACGAGCTCAATAATGTGTTGACTCACCTCTAGCCTGGATGTAAGCTACCACACAACGGGGCACAGAGTGATAAAGCCCCCTGACAGTCTCCTGCGGTGTTTCTTGTCAATTTTGCTCCAGTTGTCCGACCAGGTCATCAACATTCCCTGGTAGATGCATTTGCCTTCTCATCATACCCCAGATATACACTACTGGAGAGAGATCTGGTGATCTATCTGACCAAATAGTGTTTGACAAGCTGTAAGACAGTTCATAATAACACGCGCGCGTGTCGTATGTGGCCTAGTGTTATTTTGCTAAAAAGTAAGGCCAGGGTATTGCAGAAAGAACGGTAGCAAAACAGCTCTCAGAATGTGGTCGACGTACTGCTGTGCTGTAAATGTGCCTCTAATGACGACCAAAGGGGTTCGGCTATCAAAAGAAATGGCACCCCTAACCATAACTCCTGGTTGAGGGCTTGTGTGGCGTGCAATAGTGAAAGCAGGATCGGCACGCTGTCCTGGGCGTATCCAGACACGTCTTCGATGATCGTCAGGACACAACTGGAAGCGGGATTCTTCCCTAAACACTATACGCTCTCAATCATCATGATTCCAACATGATCGAGTCAAGCACCACTGTAATGTCGCTTGACAATGTGCAGGCGTGAGAGGCAGGTGGCATAGTGGTCGGTGCGAACGCAAATTTCGCTCGATCAACCGTCTGTGAACGGTCATAGTGGACACTCGTGTGCGAGTTGCTCGTCTGATGGTTAATAACGATGAATCAGGTGTTGTGACAGTAGATCTGACAATCAATCTGTCTTTCCAATTTGCTGTGGCCCTAGACCGACCGCTACCATCATGACGCTGAAATCTGCCATTGTTTACCCATTCTTGCCAGAAGCTTCTAAAGGCTGCATCTCTGATCCATATATGATGTGCGATTCTCCAATTTTCCCAACCTGCCCTTTTCAATCCAATGATACGACCTCTTTCAAACTCTGACAGTTTCTCACGATGAGCTCGAATCCAATGGTGAGGCATTTTTTTCACTCGTTGAAAGGTATCCTAAATCGCAATGCAACAGAGATTTTGATCCTCAGATTAAGAATCGCTTCTTATAGTCATCTGCTGGAAGCGCAGTTCTGATGCGCTGTAGCCCCCTTTATTCATTCATTGGACACCAAATTTTAATCGTTTGCCTGCTCGGTACAAGTGTTTTTGAATACGAAATTTTATTACAATCGGGAAACTCCTTTTGGTGCGTTGGTTTTTTTTTTTTGTTATAGAGTGTATTTGCGTAAAAAGACTTATTCGTAAAATTTTTCTTCATGATAGTAAAATAATAACTCTTCAGATAAAAATACTTTTTAATGGATATTATTTTGAAAGAAAATTATTTTCGAAACATTTTAATTTATAAATAATATTTACCACACTTTTAATGTAAAACCGCAAGAAATTAAGAGATAAATGTAAAAGAAAAGAAATTCAGCCATTTAGTTAAATATTCCTGTCGATTACTTTGTGTTCTTTATTTTCAGTGCCATAAAAGTTTTACAAAAAACCCTTTTCATGATATCTTTATCTAAAACAAAGGTACGCGAGTTGAATTTAATTAACTTGTCTTTGTCAATATTTTTTGTTGTATGAAAAAGTTTTTTTTTTAAAAAAAAAATTGCTGAGAATTTAGGCGAAAATTTCCAAACAGTTATTCTTAAGTTGTTGTCTGCTTAGTAATAAAAGATGAGTTGAACAAATATTTCGCATAAAAAGGTAATTTATTTTAATTAAGTTTGGCTATTATGTATTGATTTCAGTAGTTATATCTTTCGTTTCTTCGAACCTTTTACAATTTTCCTTTTTATTTACTAATTCATGCAAAATATATGATATATAGTTAGTCATATATGTGTGCATGTGTACTGTACACCATCTATAGTAATTCCCATTATTTTTTAATATATGAAATTTTAGCATTAAACTACTAATTGTAAAGTTTAAAATATTTTTTATGAAAAGGTAGTGATAGAGTGTTTATTAACGTTGCACTATAAATCAACTCAAGGGCTCACGTAATTTTGAACCACGATCAAGCGACAAGGATGACACCTAAGCTGGTGCCCCTCTCTTAACTTCCACACTCCGCCAACAGGAGAAATTTGAACCTCGATAGATTTATCGTGCATTAGTCGCTCTGCGCTGTGGGTCTTCAGGGGCACAAGGGCCAGATTCATGATATGTTGGACACAAGTTCGCGATCATAAATACTAGGTTACTAGGCGGGCACATAAAGAGATAAAATATAAGAATGAAAATTTGCTTCAATTTTAGTAAACTGTAAATATTGCTTTTTACACAAATGAATAATATAAAACAAATGAATAATATATAAAGCACACACACTTTTTTCTGCAATAAAAAATTGAGAAATGTTTTCGATAATATTTATATTTTCATGATTTTTCCGTAAGACTGGTAGGTTTTGTTAATACTATTAATGTAATCTCCATTATACTTTAAACTAAAAGAATTATCACATAAATTGATAATACATATTTCATGAAAGTATTCTGCATTGTTTTTAATGATTAAAATCGGTACAGTTTGGGTGAATTTATTTACTTTTATAAAACACACACGTACAAAAAAGTCACTATAAGTTATATTACCCGTGAACAAAAATAGTATTGTGTATGTTTAGTATGCTATAGATTCATATCATGTTATTAAGATATTCGATCCTGCTGCCCATCCGGTATAGTGTTTAGTATCGCTAACTGTGGTACCGTAGGGCCTAAATTCGAATCCCGGAGAAGGCACGGATGTTTTTAAATGTATATTGCCCTCACGGCATGGGGATACTTTAAATAGCCGTTGAGCCGCAAGTCTTCTCATGACGTTGGTGTAAGGGGAAGCGAGGTTTGAGGCCCCTGACCACCCCCAGCGTATTCTTCCTCAAAATTGGGGTGGAACCGAGCAAAATCGTACTGTCACCTGCATGGTGCTCAAAGCTTAGGATAACGACAGGCTAAAAATTTAGCCTTTAGCCGTGATGAATTTCGTGGGTCGTTATTTAATGTTACTGTCGATCAGGTGGTATAAGCAACAACAACAGATATCAGGCTATGATCGGAACTGTGGTTTTGCAAAAGCGTACTAGCGAATATTTTTTCCAATATTTAGTGTCATTTAGACTAAACTGCACGTATAAAGTTGTTTTAAGAATATTATTACACTAAAAATTATTTAAAAGCAATATTCTGGTAAAAAATAAACATAGAATTACCTATTTTCAAAATATTTTTCTTTAATAGAAATTGCTTCTATAATAATAATATTCTGCCTATATATAGCTAACACCTCTGTACAGAGCGTAAATTCTAGGACTTAAAAAATATATAACTTAGAAGTTGAGAGAGAGAGATTCATCCATTTTTTAATACATCAGAGTGGAAGAATTTCAATAAAAAGAAACACAGATAATTACTATAGTTGGTAGTAATTCTGAAAACACTGTGAAGTTTTCTTAAGTCCTAGTTCAGACACTTAGGAGAAATCTTAGTTATATATAAGCAAAATATTATTATTGTAGAAGCATTTTTCATAAAAGGAGAATGTTTTGAAAATAGGTGATTCTGAGTTAACTTTTTTGCCAAAATATTGCGTTAAAATAACTTTTTATTAAAGTAATAATATTCTTAAACCAATTTTATTCGTGTATTCTAATCTAAGGGACAATAAATATTTTAAAAACATTCGTTTCTATGCTTTTACAAAAAGCACGGTTCCGAATGTAGCCGGATACCTTAAAAATATATTGATTCTTTCACTCTTAAATGGACATTTCAGAAGTAGAAAAGACTCTGGTGAAAATTACGACAAATAAAGTTTTTAATGAATATTTATTTTGAAGTTATATACGACTTGAATTCTTTCTGAAAACTTGGCTTCTTAAAGAGTAAAATAAATTACGCCCAGAATGGAAATAACTTCATTTTCATTTCATCCCCCATTCTATTATCTTCAAATAAGCTCTACTGAAAATGCTTTTCAAAGTTTAAAGCCCTGCTACATAACCAAATAAATTAACTGCAGAGATAGAGGAAACACTTTTTACTTCCAAAACTCTTTGAATGTTAGACGAAACAACAACTTTGAAATGATATATGTATATGAAATAATCCACATTTTTGTTAAAAGGCTTTGCTTTGAAACAGAGTTGTAAAGTAATGCGATGTTTTATTAATAAATGTTACTAAATTATGCAATTTTTAGCTAAATTTATGAATGAGATAAATTATGAGTAAAGCTGTAAAAGTTAGAAAGAATATATTGAGCAAAACAGTTGCTTTTTGTATAATCAAAGTAAAATATTTTCATTTGTTTCGACTTTTATATAAATCATAACGGTAAATAGAAACACAATTATATAAATAGTTAACCGAAAACCTCCAAAATAATGTAAAATACATTTACGAAACTTCCTGAAAGTAAATTTCTATAAAGAGCATTCAGTAAAATATTAAAGAAATATATGATCGAGAAGGGAAAGAGCAATCTCTCTCGTTTTTTATATGCATAAACAGCATTAGAGACTTAAACTAATGCTATTTTTTCAAGCGAAAAATAAATAAAAATTATTTTTCACACCACAATATTTGAAATTATTCTATTGGCTAATACTGTCTTCTCAAAACCTCAAAAAATACTGTCAATGAAAGATATATTTTCAAAAATATATACTGTCTCTCTAACAACAAAATAAGACCCCTAAATGATATTTAAAAAAAATTTAGAAAGTATTATTTGACATTACTGATTTGAACTCAGTGGCGCAGCTATGGATGAGGGTCAAGGCCTACTGTGCCTATCTCAGTTTACGTGACCATAGGTGCTGGGGTGCATGTGCAGATGTTTCGGTCAAGTGATCAATCTGACACGAAACCCCATTGCTCAATTCCCAAGAAAGCTTGGTACTCATTTATCGACCTACTGTAGGGATGAAAGGCTGAGTCGATCTTGCCCAGCCCGAGATCTGAACCCCGGACCTGTGGTGTGGAAGCCCCTGGACTTCAATTATTTGATACTGTGATGAAAAATATATGATCAACCAAAACAAATAACTTATTGAGTTTCATTATTTCATGGTGATAAAACTTAAAATCCTAATACATTAGAGTCTAAAAACTCGGCACTCGATAACCTGAAGTCCGGAAAACTTGGCCATATCTTTGCAAGTAGAAAAACTTTGAGAACGCCGTACAAACTCTCAAAATATCCCATAGGGAATAAAAGGCTGTCGAAACCGCACTTCAGTATTTTAAACAACACGGTGAGGGGGGTATGGACTTACCGTTCTTTCGTCATCTTTGCGATGAAGTACAAAAACGCAGAGTGCAGTACGGAAGACAACAGGACATTGCACTTTTCTTTTTTAAAAAGTAGCCAGCTTTTGCAATGTCTCTCTCAGCTACTTAATTTTCATTATAGACAGCTTTATGCTTTCGTAAATTATTTTTCTGAAGTGTGCCTGATCAGGTAAACTACTTTATACTATATGCTCATTAATTTTCATTGTCATGAAGTAAACTCTCTATACCTTCATTAAGTACTTATTTTTCCTATGCTTAAGGGTATTTGGACAGTTTATTTTCTGTTGTATTCTCAAACAAACAATACATACAATATATTCTGAGAAAGCTTCGGACTTATTCCTTTTTGATCCCATTTTCGATAACACGACATTTTCACAAACTCGGCCACCCTTTGGTACACATTAGGCTGAGGTTTCGGGACTGTACTGTATCAAAAATGGGAGCAGAGATATAATTCAATCTTCACATAATCCATTATGAACGTTTTATATCATTCTAGTTTTTTACAGCTTTATGTATAGGCCATCATTAAAGCATTTTTTCGAAGATATTTCTGCATTAAGTAAAATTCATTTCATCTTAATATTAGTTTTCTGTTAATATCTGATTAAGGTATACGACTACATTCGGAACCGAGATTTTCAAAAGTGCACAAATGGATAATTTTCGTGATATTTAGTGTCACTTAGATTATATTATATGCATAAAATTGTTTTAAGGACATTTTGACAAAAAAAAATTTATTTAAATACAATATTTTAGCAAAAGAATTAACTTAGAATAATCTTTTTTCCAAATGATCTGCTTTTGTGAAAAATGGTTCTATTATAATAATATTTTGCCTGTATATAGCTCAGACCTCTTTTCAGAGGCTCAACTAGGAGTTTTGAAATATATAACTTAGAAGTGGATTTATTCATATTTTAATGCAACAGAGGGGAGCAATTTTAAGAAAAAAACGCGAATAATTATTTCAATTGGTGGTAACTCTGAAAATAATGGGAATTTTTCAAAAATTCTAGTTGAGCCTCTGTAGAGAGGTCTGAGTTATATACACACAGGCAAAATATTATTATAAAAGAACCATTTTTTACAAAAGGAGAACATTTTGAAAAAAGATTATTCTAAGTTAATTTTTTGCCAAAATATTATATTTAAATAAATTTTTTTGTCAAAATGTCCTTAAAATAATTTTATGCATGTATTCTAATTTGAGTGACACTAAATATGAAAATTATCCATTTATGCGCTTTTTTAATATCACGGTTCCTAACGTAGTCGAATACCTTAATGTTACACGCAATGATATAGTTCTCTAAAACGATATTGCAAAGTATGGCTTAAATACTGATTTATATAAATGAGCTGAAAACCTCTTAGTTGTAGATTAAGGTAAGAGATTTCTTTGGTTTTTTTCCTTGTCTTTTTCCGAATATAAATAAAATTTCGAATTTCATTTTCTTTTATGACATAATAATAAATATAACCTTTTCTTAAATTTTTTAGTTGTTCATCTTTTGTCGTAGTAAGAGGATTAATAATTCTTTCTTGTATAACATATGTTTCTTTTATATGTTTATAGTATTCTAAAATTTATTTTTGATTTATTACGTAATGTTATTGTTCTAATTTGATTACCGTAAAATTCGGCGTATAACGCGCACCTATTCTTTCAAGTGGCAATTTTTAGTTTTTATGTATATTTGCCATGTAACGTGCATCCTCTTTTACGAAGCAACTTGAAATGTACTTGCCCAATGTTGTTATGTTTTGAAGTCATTTATTCGAGGTATTATTCTAAGCTTTAGAAAAACTCGTTTATTTATAGAACTACGACACCTTAAGTTTATAAAGAACGTCATTTCTCTTTTACAGAAACAGTATTTCAATATATATAACCATCTAATTTTCTAATTATGCTTCTCTTTGTTTCTTTTTCAAGCTGTCATTTTTATACCAGACGTATAACGCGCAATCGAGTTTATTTTTTGTGTTAAAAGTACGCGTTATACACCGGATTTTAAAGTTTGTCCGTGATCTGATTAGATGGATGTACTAAATGCATTTGCCAGAATGATGTTCTTAAATAGGACTACGGATTAAGGCTTACATTACAATAATCCTGAAAAAAAACATATTAAGATTTATTTACCTGTCAAGTCTTATTTTGGGAAATACATGTTGATGTTTTTTGTCCAGTAAAGCTTCAAATAATCAGCAATAATCGGTTGCATATGGTTTTTTATTCAATCGGTTAATATAATAGGCTGTTTTGTTGCATGTAGAAAAGCAAAATTATATCAACAATTTGATGGAAACACAGTCAAAAATAGTTAATGAGACTTTTATTCTAATTTAAGTGAAAAATATAAAACATTGTAGATTTAAGTAATCCTTTTGAGCAGAAAAAAGTTTCATAAAAATTTATTTGTACATTCTTCTTATCGTCGGTCTAATTAGCAGAATGCGAAACTCCTTCTGGATGAAGTTTACAGGAGCAAGTAAAAACTATTTATTTTTACTATGCACGGGAATCATCGCAATGCAATTAGGAATCCAGTTGTAAAAATGATCAAGGAATTTAATTTTACAATTTATTTTTAGATTTTTAGGCTTCAAAATACTCCACTAGATAGCATTAAAAGTATGTCGATATTTTTGGAGTTACGCATTCTGATAATTAAGCCGACGATATATAAAAATCAGTTCACTTTGCTCTTTTAGTCTATTATTTCAGAGCCCTTAAATACAAAAGGCTACGTAAATGATAAAAGCAATTAGAGTAGTTTAAAAAATGTTTGACTTATATATTCTTCATTAAAAGTTTTTATATACAGTTTGCTGGTATGGTGTGTAAGTTAGGAGAGTACGATGACACTCAGGTTTTCTCCTCGGCACTTGAAAAACTTACGACGTCAGTCATCAATAACCCACGTATTGCTTTAGAGCGTGACCTTAGTGTAAACATTCATTCATATTTAAAGTTTGACAACATGTATTATCTCTTAATGTTAATAAGCTGTAAGATGGATCGAAAATTTTTTTTTCAGAATTTCAAAAATTACTTACGCAAAAAAGAAGTACTCTGGTAAAATAGATGAAAGGGAAAATAAAATGAAAAATCAGTTTTTATATGTTAAGTACTGTATGAAGCTTAGATATATTTGAGCTTTTACGGCAGCGCTTTTCAAACTTTAAATATTTTTGACCCAATTTTCAACCATAATTTTCATCATGCCCCCATCTTTAATAACAATGTATTGAATACAATTAAGAATTGACCAAAATAAGAATTAATTATCACGATAATGATTACACTTTGTATATGTCCAGTAGCGCACATAGGAATTTTTCAAGGAGGGGGGGCAGGGTCGAAAATTCACCATTCTTGCATCATGCTCCTTTTGATTTTGTCGATTTTCGGGAACAAAACACAGTAAAAAACTAATTATTGAATAAATAATTAGCATTAATTAATAAAATTAATCATTAATAACAAATACTTAATTAAATTTTACGTATTATATACTTAGAATTATAACCAATCAGAAAAAAAATCAAGGGATTTGGGGGCCGGACCCCCCCCTTGTGTGCGTCACTGTATATGTCACTTTTAAGTAACAGATATTTTAGTCAGTTAGTTACATTTAAGTAATAGCATAAGTATTATGTTACTTTTCCTTTCTAATAATAAAATGGAACAGATTGAAAAATAATTTTTAATTAAATTAAATATTTATTTTCTCAATTTTCTGTTTCTAAAGTCTAATTATCCATTTCCAACATCCTACCTTTGTAAAACCGGATTTTCTGCCACAGTTTTACTTTGAAGACAAAATAAAGATCTCAGTTAAATATAGAAAAAGACCTTAGAGAGAATCAATATCTAATATTAAAATTTCCTTTGAAAAACTGCTCTGCAAGACAAGCCCATGGGAGCAGTTAGTTAATATTAAACTTGTTCTTAATTTAGAGTGTAGATAAATTAATTATCATATACATGGGCAGTATAGCTAAATTTTGTTTTTTATCATGTTATAATTTATTCTATTTTTTTTTCTTTTAGGAAATTAATATAATTTTTTAAATAATTTTTTTTATTTTCGACTTTTCTATATGCTTGCGCCCCACACGTAGGGTTATCAAGCCCCCCTCCTCCTTAGGAGAGGCCCACCCCACAGTTTGTGAAACGCTGTTTTACGGGGAAAAGTCAAAGTAAATTTTTAAGGAAAAACAGGAACATTTTAGTATTTTTCAACATTTATTGCGATAACATGACACCTACAAAATAGTTAAAAGAAAAAAAATCAAGCATATTTAACAACTTCTACAGTATTAATTTTTTGAAAAAACCTGCTGTTGAAATAACATTGTACGATAAAGCGGAAGACGGAAAAAGCGTGGATCAAACTGATACGACGGCACGGGGAGAGAGAGCTGGAGTTATGAAATGATGCAATGTACATTGTACTACACCCTACTAAATACTCATTTTTCAATTATAATCATTTTAGCCATTTTATTGTAGAAAAATAATATTATTTTGAAAGTCTAAAATCATCTAAAATTTAGTCCTTTTCCATTTTTTCAAAAATTCAATCAAGTTATGGCAATAGTAAATTTTAAAATTATTATTTTTAAATACTTTTCTCTTGTGTGTGTGTGTGTGAGCTAATTTTCTCGATAAAAAAGGCGCTGGTGTTTTTCAGTGCCTTCAGAGTTCTTCTATAAGCATAGTTACCCTTTACCTACCGCATTATGATTTACTACAATTTTTATGATGCAAAATTTTTTTTCGAATCACTGCATTGAAAATTAAGGAATGTACACTAACAAAATACTCAACTTTGGAAAATTTAATTAGTTAGAGCTAATTAATTAATTAAAGATATTCAAATGTAAAATTAATTATACGCACTGTTCACTTAAAATAAATAGTCAAATTGTTTTCTAAGGTTTTCATTAACATGCAACAAAAATAAGGTACTTACATTTTGACATTAACTATTTTTTAAGAACAAAAATGACAATCTTCGCAATCCTCTGAAAACGCATTCACCTGAAAACGCAATTTCTGCTCCAAAACTTTTCGTCTTTCCCGCTAAAATACTTATCGTAGAACCCGTGCTGCCATATATCTTGGAAGAGGGGATTTCAAAGAATATTCCTGCTGAGTATCGTCAGAGTGTTCGTAAAAATGGTTATTCTATGTAATTTCAAAGTGAGTGGTACTTATACCATCGGTAGATAATGGGTTAAAAATAGAGTGAAAAAGATGTATGAAGCTCTCTCTCTTTTTTGTATGATCAAATTTGTGATAAGTCTTGGAGGGAGACGCTAAATGAGATCCCAGATCACCGAGAATGACGTGAGGTTTCTGCCTTCAGGCTGAAAACTGGGCACGACTGCCTTGTGGGTCACCTACATAGACTAAAGGTGCTCCCCTCTCAAAACTGTGTTTTTTTTTTGTGCAGATAATTCCTTAATGAATGCTAAGCACTTGGAGATTTGTCCTGCTGTATCTGGTAGCTTCTACGATAGATACGGAACTGCCAGAGAGCAGTTACAAGCTCTGTAATTGGACTGACTTTTTGATTGTGTTTATGCTTTTGTTGCTCTTCTGTTTGTTTTATTCTTTTTTGTTTGTTTGTTTATTTGTTGTTTAATTTACTGTTACCCCATGTGTGTTTCAGCGGAATGTTTTCACGCCAGTGAATGATGTATTCTTCATTACTTTTAGGAATGAA
Organism: Trichonephila clavipes; assembly: GCA_019973935.1. Classification (NCBI taxonomy): domain Eukaryota; kingdom Metazoa; phylum Arthropoda; class Arachnida; order Araneae; family Nephilidae; genus Trichonephila; species Trichonephila clavipes. The sequence goes on along the minus strand of BMAU01020729.1, from coordinate 166,971 downwards.
GTGCTGCTGCTAAAAATAAAAATATATTTTCTCCTAATTTCCATACCATAGAACATCTTTTCCACATTAGTAGGCCCCAGTTAATATTTTTTGCCATATATCCGCGATCCACCCTACTGGTCAGCATTTATTCACTTGATTGTTTCATTTTTGACAGACACACTGGTATATTACCATTCTTTGTAACAGATCTGAAAAAATTGATATTCCTTTATTCTTTTGGTGTATTAGTTACAGAAGTCTATTGAACAATACCCATGTGTGGTTAAAAGATGCTTTAAAAAACACCAATATCTAAATATAAGTGAGAAAAGCGACTCAGTCATTCATCACGTTATCTCCGGAACTATTAGACCAGTGATTCTCAAAGGGGTCCATGTCAGCAAAAAAATAAATTGCGGGTTCAATGAGGTGTAAGTGGGAATCTATGCGATATTGGCTCTCATTAAACTAGACCGTGACTTTAATTTTAAAAGAAAATTTAATAAAGAGGAAACCAAATTTTACTAATTTAGCAGATTTATTTACTAAATTTAATGAGATTAATTTGCCCTTACAAAGTGACAGCATATTTTTTTTTTAAAACAGGAACCATTTTAGCGTATCTTTCCAGAGTTAAACTAAAGAAGTATAATACTGGAGGTCCGGAATTTTCTCAAATTAACCCAGACAATCTGTCAGCACGTTTTAACCATTCAACATTTAACTGCCTTTTATTCAGATTTCGAAACCAGGTTTGAGAATGTTTTGACTATGGTAATACCACAGTAGGCAATTAATTTATATGGTCATATTGAAAAAAAAATGTCACATGACAACAAGAAATGATCGTGATATGCACCAATGAAGATTTTAAAGTTTAGAAACGAATGCCAGTAATTTTGGCTTTAAAAAGGCATACCTTTTATTTGTCCCGAAATATTGAATATCGTGAGGAAGTTTTCAATTATTTTTCCTAGTAAGAAGGAGTTTTAACGCAGTTGCCAATCTCCGAAACAAAAAAAGAAACTGGACACTACTAACAGAGGAGATCTAAGGTTAAACCTGACAAGATTGATACAAAATGTTGAAAATTTGTTATTGCAGTGCTAGATTCATCCCTCTCATTAAAATCAATTGTGTGTTGTTTGGTTATTTTATTTAACAGTTTTTTTTATATATTAATTAACTTTTAGATTAATTAATTAACATATGCTTTTTAAACACTTTTACCTCTATACTTCATTAGTTATACATTTAATTCTTTTAAAGTAGTAGTAGTACTAGATGTCAAAAAGACATTTAAGTTGATAAATTTGCAAAAATTCAATATTAATTAAGCAAGGGTCTAACCCATACCGAAAAACATGTCAAGAGTTCTCTGAGACAAAAAAGTTTGGGAACCTTTATATTAGACCTACAGACTTAAAACTTAGTAAGAATGTTCTTTTCTCATGGAGTAGAGATCCGCTAAGAAAGGGTTTTGCGAAAATCGACCCCTTCCCCTGGCGTGTTATGAGAGGTTCAGTGCCGTTATAGATACATATTCCCGCTTTTGAACTTTTGTCGTACAGATTTGAAATTTGGTAGGTACGTTCCTTTCAAGGAGTACAGAACTGCTGCAAAAGAGGTTTTTACGAAAACTGACCTCCAAGGGAGTTACGAGGGGTTAAAATGGCGTTATTGATAAATAATCGCGTTTTTGAATTATTTGACGAACAAACTTGAAATTTTTTGCATGCCTGTTCTTTTCGTGTAGTAGAGATCCACTAAGTAGGGGTTTTGCGAAAATCGATCCCAAAGGGAGTTTTACGAAGGCGTTTTATATATAAAAAAATTCCCTTTTACTAATTACTAAACCTACAACCTTAAATTTTGAAAAACAAGTTACTTTTGATGAGCAGAGATCAGCTAAGAATGAGGTTTCCAAAAATCAACCCACAAGGGTGTTACGAGGGTGTTATAAATAAAAAAAGAATCCATCTTTCAAAACCTACAGACTTAAAATTTGCCAAATATAACTTTTTATTGAACAGAGATATGCTAAAAAAGCCTTTTTTTTTTTTTTTGTTTAATTTGCAATTCACTTAAAATTAACTCATTAAAAATTTCTTTATCCTTCAATCTATTGTTTTATAATTTATTTTTGTTTTTTAATTTAGTCGAGTGAAGAACGGGTATACCAGCTAGTATACAATATAATTCTCTGCATTCCAATGTTTAAAAATAGCTATAAATAAAAACTCTCCATAACTTAACATTGCGCAGAGTTTCTTCCGAATTACCCTTCTATTTCACTGCATATTTTCTCTCAAACTGCAAGTTTCTTAAAAGTCCATACTAATTTCTTCGTGGTGCAATAAACTATCGTTGTATCACTATTTTTATTGGCAGTGGCGTTGTTTATTTCACATCTCACTTCCCATCGATCAACAAACAAATGAGGCCGAAAGCAGCGACAATCAGCCTCTAAAAAAGACGCTTTCAAACGGCTTTTATACCCAGGTAATAACTGCATCGCCTACGCCTTGTTCCGCTGAGGAAAACCTTAAAGGGGCAACGATGCGCAAAAGAAACCTTCATAGGAGAAAATGAGAAGAGTACGGAACACAACGAAAACTTTTAGGTGCCATTATTATTAGGAAAAAAAACCCTGCTCAAGCTTGAGCTCTGTCATGCAGAGCCTAATGTTGAATAGTCCTCACAAAAAGCTTTCTTTTTTATTTCTGCACAAATGATTCTTTTGGGATTATATATAGGAAGCTTTTTTTTTTATCTCTTAAAATTCCACCGTGCTTAATACGAATTTCGGGCGCTTGAAAAAAGAGTGGAGAGTCTCGTAAATGTAATTTTTATTGATAATTAGCTTGATATAATGATCCGATTCGGATCAATTGCCGTTAAACTATATTATTTTGTTTTGTATTTTAAATGAACTGGTTCTATGAAATATTGATTTTATAAGAATCTGGAAATAAATTTATATTACTATTGACCTTAAATGGTATATATTTTCCTATAAGATACTTTTCTTGATATTCCAAATATGCTTTCTAAGAATCTCCTTTTAAGCCAGTTAAGCTTAATCTACTTTTAAGCATCAATAGTATTCAATAATTTCTTTGTCTAATAAGTAACGCAACGTCCAAATTATAAAAAATATAAAAGTCTATGAACGAATATTCATAAAAAGATTTTTTGTTGAAAAGATCAAAACATTTTTGGCTATATAAAGATGTAAATCAAAAATAAAAACGGTTTTGATTCTGGGTACATAGTTCGATTAAAACACCATATATTTTTAATTTGTAAGACATACTGAAGTAATAAAGTTTAAATAATAATACGCATATTAAGTATCAAAAACATTAAATACGCCACAAATAAATTGGAGCAAACAAATCAATATGTAAGACTGGGCTTATATGGATTTATTTTCTTATCTTGTCTTTCTTTTTTAATTCTTTATTTTCATTAGCTTTAATCATACTAAATAAAAACACAGATCACGCATGCGATGATTTTCAAAATCATTTCGCGTGTACGTGCGTGCCCGCACGTGTATGTGTGTGTGTTATGCTTTATTTCTGAAAAAGAAGTGGGGAGTTAATCTTTTGTGTCCTATTTTTCACTTTTATGACACATTGAAAAAGGCTTTCTCAACTTTTGTTGTACCGCGATACACGCTTGTAAACTTTCTGAAAAAAAAAAATTTCCGATTCATGTCTACTTTTTTTTTTTTTTTTTTTTTTTGGGGGTATCTTATTTCTATTTTTCTTAACTAATCTCCATATGTATATAAGTTTACTATATTTGATTTTTGACCCACATAAGTCGCTATTTTAATATTTGTACTAATAGAAAAATTAAAGTATAAAAGACACTTCTCTGAAAACTTTTAATTTATATCATAATCATTTTATTAAGGTTGCGCATAGAAATTACATATCTATTTCCTTACATTCGTTTTCTTTGTACATTTGATGTTATATATTATCAAATTTCATTGACTGCCTTTCAACATTTAAGGGGTCACAGAGGTGTTAAATTTCTCTAGGGGTCTGAAAATATAAACAATTTTCAAACAGGTATAATTTCTTTAAATTTAATTTAAATAATTCGAATATTTTACACATTACTTATAAAGGAATGGGGCTTCAGAAAAGCATAAAATGTTTAAAATATAATCTTAACTTAAAAAATTATAAGCATATGAAAATAAGAAATTTTTCTATAAGAAATATTTAATAAGTTTTTTACGTCACGCATGCTATTTTCTAAAAGATTAGGTTTAACTACTAGCTATAAGTTGATTTATAAAGGCAAATGTATTCTTAATACTTTGTAGCTACTTTTATATAAATAGAATAATAACTTACATATTTTAATAAATAAAAAATATACATTTTTAAAAAATATTTAAAAAATTGCAATATTTTACAAATATTTTGAAATACAAAAGATATATAATAATAAAATTAGGTAGGGTTAAAAGAGTATGATGCATTGTATAATTCCATAAAGTTTTATACATCAGAGGCTAATATTTTAGAAAATAGCGTGCGCAAAGCAAAAAATACTTAATATTTATTATAGAATTTTCATATCCTTATGACTTTTAAAATTATTATTATATTTTAAACATTTTATACTTTTCTGAAGCCCCATTCTATTTTAAACATGCAAAAGATTCGATTCATTTAATTTAAATTTAAAAGAATTATACCCGTTTGAAAATCGTTTATATTTTCAGACCTCTAGAGAAATTTAACACCCCTGAGACTCTTAAACATTTTAGATCCTCATAAAATGTAAAAAATAAAGATTATAGATCCATATTATACAAAGGAAGTCATTCAAACGGATATATTTCACAAAGAAACAGAACCCCTTCATAGATTGAAATATATATTTTATCTTGATTTGTTATGCTTAATATCGAATAACACAGGCACAGTTCTATTTATCCTTTTTTCTTAACAGATTGGTTGGCCTCAATTACACAAGATTTTCCACCCTTTCTAATAAATACTGTATGTATTTACAGGTCAGTTTAATATATTCCATTCTACTCTCAGATATGAAAAATATTAATAGTTGCTATGAAGTTTTTAAATATTTTAGTTGCTATACATGATTGAAATTATACCTTATTTTTAAAAGCTTGAAGTATTATATACATAAACAGATTTTATTTTAAAGGTTAATATAGATGCAAATATGCTGGAAATAATAGTAGAATTCAAAATATATATGAGCCCAAAATATAAATATATATAATTTTTATTCAAAAGCAAGTTATATATTGAGTATTTTATAAACACTATATGACGCACTCATTTCTTGTTGTCACACAGAAAACAATTCGTAAATGATTATATTACACAAATATTAGTATGGGTTAGTTTTTTTTCTAATTTATATTAGTTTAAGTTTTGGCACTTAGACTCTTGAGATTTCAAACCTACTACATCATCATTCAAAGTCCCTGCATTGAATAAAATAAAACACAAAATAATCCTTTTAAAACAAACCGAATAAAACTATTAAATTAAACAGCAAGGTGTATGTTTATTTTCTCAGCAAGCTCTCTTTTTGCAATGAGCCAAAAGTAATCCGAAATCATTTCCGTATTGCTCCGCTACGCAAGAAAGTACTTTTTTAACAGCTGTAACCTCCTGCCTATTTTTTCACGTCAATTCATTTAATTATTTACACATTAACTAAAATAATTGCATTGCAAATATTTAATTAGAAGCTTAAATAAGCAGCCCTGGGGAGCGTACTACCCCATCCCTCCCAATTACGAAAACATTAAAATCTCCTGGCCTAATAACACCCCCCTTGTATCGAACGATAGAGCAAGGGTGTGGAGCTGCTCTACGCCAGTAGAAGAGCTAAAAGCTTTGGGCGTTGTCCCTACTTCTTAACTGCAGGCAAGGACTCAAATTAATGCTTTCGTTGATAACGCTTGTTTCACGGGTAACCATTAAAGGTTAGTACCACTGCTAAACGTCCGATTACTGCAGCCTCACTGTCATTCGCCGATGAATTTACTGGGCCTTCAATTATTCAAATCTCGTGTAACGCCTAAAATAGTCGTGAATCTTTGATGAAGTCGTGAGTAGATGACGAAAGCTTCCTATTTAAGAGTCAATCGGTAACATAGAAGTCAAGGGCGAGCCGCTTTTTAGTTTCGGAGCCTCCTCAATTACGTTAATTTCGATGAGAATTTTTATCAACAGCTGGCACATAAATTCTTCCACCCTCTGAGACACTTAACATGCTATATAATCAACTAATATGTCTAAAAACTAATCATTTCCAATGACTCTTTCACTCCACTGCGAAAACGCTAATGGACCGCTGGTCTGCGGATGAAACAAGGAAATGGTGATTGAAATTACTTAGAAAATGTGGAATCAAAGTTTTCATCAACCACATCCTCAGGAATTTTTTTTTTTCTAAAACATATCTTGAATAAGATTTAAATCACGACGTTATGACAAGTTTAGCTCATTTGAATGCTTTTAAATTTATTTTATTGGTGTAGAAATTATTTTTTGCTTCATTATAACCACTACTTTCAAGGTTTAATAAACACATGATGGAATTGGAAGTTTTATTTACGCTTTAAAATATTGTCTTGTTTTTTTTCTAATGAAGCTTGGAAGTTTTGTTGGTATTTCTGTTTCCAATATCATTTATTATTTTTTCTTGATCCAAATAAATTATTTTTTAAAGATCAGGAGCTATATATAATGATAGGAATTATTTAATCGAAGAAAACTCGAGTTTATAAATCAAATTTTCACATTTTCTAGACGTATTTTCGAACGTACAGGGGAAAGATGTTTTTCAACAGTGCATTGAATGCGTATAAATATAACTTTTTGTTATCATATGTTATAGATGAGACTAAAAATTTTAAGTCTCCTAACTGGTTGTGAGCTAAATAAAATACAGAATAAATTTTTGAGTTGTTTTTATATATCTTATATAAACCCCTTTTAAACGTATTTTTTTTATTTTAAATTCATGAAATATTTTTTAAAAAAGGAACTCTTTTTTTAAAGTAGAATAAGAAACTTGCTACATATGATTAGATACATATTTGACAGAATTTTTCACTCTTTGTAGCTCATAATATTTTTAAAATAAATATTTTTAATAGATATTTTTCTGATTCATATTATTATCTTATAATTTAATTTATAATAGATAATTTTGTAGACGTTTCATAATATTTTTGTTAATAATTTATCAGAAATAATAATGTAAACTTTAAAACCATTGGTTACGCTACGAAATTTAATAGGATTCTGATGAAATTTAAGGGTTAAAAGTATGTTGAAATTTGAGTCTCTGGTACACATGTATGTCTAATGTTTTACACATAGTCAATATATTATTACTGATTTATAACATAGCTCATGTATATGAAAGGAATTATTGTTCTGAAAATGTGTTTATTAAGCATAATGCTATAAAAGTATTTAAAAAATCTCACAAAATTTTAATTTCATGAGATTCTTTGAATAATTGTATTTAAATTCCTAAAAGACCATCAAAGGAAAACACATATTTAATTGCAAAAATTATATATTTAATTTAAATAAAATGTTTTTACACATAATACCTGTTAAAATAAAAATAATTAAAATTACCTGTTACATTTTGGTAAAGTTCACCAATAAATGCATGATAATCCAAAAATTTTGAATTGTTTACTGAAAGAGAAAGCTATTTTTGTAAATGAAGATTAACGCACTTATTCTGCATTATATTTAAAAGCTTTTTTAATATTTTAACTTTATATCTTTATATATAGCAAGTTTTTTACCGAAAACATCTTAAAATTTGTTTTCAGTACAGGTAAACTAGTAAGCAAATATTTTTAAAGTTTCTACATAACTTCGAGATATACAAGCGAAGTATTAAGTATTCTAACCGTTGAACCTCAGCTGTTTTTTCACAAAAATTAGAAATCCTTGTCAAAATAATTTCCCTCCAACACGAAACCAACCAATTTCAACGACAGGTGTATAGCTATTGGTTACGGGTACTGCGGTGGAGTGCAGTGGTGTCCGTTGCTCATTAATAGAAGCGGACATTCATTATCAAAGATGGTTTTTCCAACCTGAGCTTCATTTATTAATGAACGATTGGCATAAGCGATCGGTCGTCACTAATGATAGCGATCAAGTTCTTATGGGGCGGTTACTATGGCAACGCAGCTTCCTGTTGCCAGTAGGATATTTTTTTAATGAAGAGCATTCCCTGTTTCGTTTCTTTTTCTTTAGCTTGGGATGCTTTTTTTTCTCCCTCTCTTTTTTCTTCCTCCTCCCCCCACCTTTTTTTACTTCCAAGAGCAAATACGTACTCTCATCTTGAATTATTTGATTCCTAACGTGATCGCTAGCTCTTGATTAGGCAATATTTGTATCATTGAAGCCAATTATTTTATTTCAGTTTTGAATTGGTCATAATTTATTTTATTAAATAATAGGTTTAATTTTTGTGTTCTTATTTTCTTTCATGCAGCTAGAGGGATATTTAACGAGTCATTTGCTTTTCATAAGATTTTACGATATTTTTTCGTTAATTTGGAAATAGAAAATGGTTGTTGTGGTGATTTTTTAATTAAGATATTAATTTATATAATTTGTAGTAAATTATATATGGATAATATTTTTGTTACACACACAGTATTTTCAAAGGGTAAGATTTTTAAAAAGAAATTGAGATTTCAAAGTACGTTCATTTCAATAAACATACTATATTCAACTAATTTCAAGATATTTTTCCAAAGAAACGAATTTTATTTCATTGATTCATTTTGCTTCTTCTTTTTTTTTTTTTTGTCTTTAAAAATACATATATTTTTCATTCACTGAATTTCAGCTATCAAGTAAAAGTGTATATATATATATATATATATATATATTATGAATATTTCTCATTCAAAATAATTATTATCAATAATATATTTTTGCTCAATTGAACCGAATAATTACCAGGAAAAATTGGCCGCAGAAAACCAAACATATCATGGGGTAGGCCTTATGAGTATGTGCTGTAATGAATGACCAGTTAAACACAGAATACCAAATTAACCGAAACGGATTTAAAAGACCCCCGCTGCAGTCACAAGGCTTTTAAAAATAAAATAGCTTTTAAATTATTTATAGTAAAATCCGGTGTATAACGCGCAATTTTAACACAAAAAATTACACTGAAATTTACGACTGCGTGTTATACGCCGAGTATAAAAATGATAGCTTCAAAAATAAAAAAAAAAAAAATAAAGATGTGCATAAAAAAAATCTTAGACTTCTACAAATATCGGAATACTGTTTATTTAAAAGAAATGTCATACCTTATGAAATTAAAGGGTTGTTTTTCTAGAAATGTACTATTTTTTTTCAAAATTCTAGGGTTATACCTCGAATAAATGGCTTTAAAACATTAAAGCATTGCTAACGTACATTGTGGGTTCCATAGTAAAAAAAGGGTGCACGTTATACGACGAACATACCTTGAAATTAAAAAATGCAGCTTGAAAACATAGGTGCGTGGTATATGCCGGATTTTCCGGTATATGCATTTATTTGCCATATATAATACCACATGTAAGAAGAATATTCATAAAAGCTAGGTTTATTTTTTTTCTGTGAAAAAAAACTTTCTTTCATTTTAAATTACTGTTCAAACCTCAAACATTAAGAAATACTTAAAAAACCAAGAAATATTTGAAAATTCTTTATAAATTCTTTTTTATAATATTATTACTCTTAAATATAATTAATAAATTTTTCTCAATAAATCTTAATAATAACTTGACAGAAAAAAATAAGAAACAAAGTGGATTTGTAATTGTGTTGTATTTACCAATTTATAATAATTAAATTTTTAGTAAAAAAATCAACAAATTTTGAAATGGAAATTTCTTACCCTACCTTCTGGGACCAAGATTATAAAATAAATTCATAGAGAGAGTATTAGTAAAATTCATTGTTATTCAGTAGTTGATGGTTAAGCATTTAATAAAAATATGTGAAAAGGTTTACTGCCTAATTTTGTGAACCTAATCCTGCTTGGTGCTCCACGCTCTATATTTTTCTAGCTTGGTGCTGGTCCCATATACACTGGTGTGCAAAAATTAAGAACGAAGTCGAAAAATTAGCATATCAGCTGAACGAAGAGGCAGAGAGAACAGAAAGACCAATCAGGAGATTAAGTAAAGTGATGTACGGTAGCATATGCGCAGATATGCAGGTAGACGTGTAATGGGGGAGTGTCTGAGTAGTATAAAGCATGTTGTCGGTGTAAGATCAGTATTTCTGGCAAAAAGATTGCACGCCGTATAGCAGTTAAAATCACACCGAGTTGCTGCCTCAGCGAGAAATGGCGAATAATCAATCTGTTAGACGACATCTGGATGCTTTTACCCGAGGTCGAATCATTGGGAAGTTGGAGGAAGGCCGCAGTGTGACAAGTGTGGCTGCAGAGTTCGGAATTACTCACAGCATCGTTTCACGACTTTGGAGACAATTTCAAACTACAGGAACAGCTATCCGAGGGTTCAGTAGTGGTCGTTCACGAGGAACCACACCCGCAGATGACCGGTACATTGTCTTACAGGCCAGAAGAAACAGGCGACAGACAGCGGGAGAAATCGCTAGACACACGACACAGGCGACTGGACGACCGATAACGCGTTTTACCGTGGCCAGAAGACTGCACGGTGGTGGTCTGTTTGCACGACGCCCTGTACGGTGTGTACCTTTAACGCCTGCCCATCGGAGAAGGCGTTCTCTGTGGTGCCGGGAACACCGGAATTGGAGAGACAATGAATGGGGACGAGTACTCTTTACAGATGAGAGCAGATTCAGTTTGAGTAGCGATTCTCATCTGGAGAGAGCGGGAAAGCCGCAATCATCCCTCGAACATCATTGAAAGGGACAGGTATGGAGGTCGCGGTGTTCTCGTTTGGGGAGGCATCATGCTTGGTAGTCGTACAGACCTTCACATCTTCGACGCAGGTTGAGTCAACGGGACCCGTTATTGTAACGAGATTCTTCTTCCATATGTGCGTCTTTTTAGAGGCGCTATGGGTCTGCAGTTCCTTTTCATGGACGACAATGCACCATGTCATCGCACAGTAGCTGCCGAACAGCTCTTAGAGAGTGAGGATATTGAACGTATGGATTGGCCGGCACGATCTCCGGATCTCAATCCCATCGAGCATGTATGGGATTTTCTAGGCAGACGCTTGGCAGCTCGTACCTTACCACCAGTAACGATTCGGGAGCTTCGATTGGCGCTGCAAGACGAATGGGCAGCAATGCCTCAACAACTCATTGGCACCCTCATTCTCAGCATGGGCAGACGCTGTGAAACCTGCCTAGCAGTCAGGGGAGATCATATCCCCTACTAAAAACCGGATGTTTCTTGCTGGACACCCATTACAGGGATGTTTCGGCCTTCAGTCGCATTGCGCTCCATGCTACTTTTTCAATCAAGCTTCTTTTTATCCCTCTGATTTCTCTTTTAGTAAGTGTTGCTTACATTACACATGTCCTTACGTATTGGGGATCTTACGGTATTAAATGTGTTGATTTGGAAAGCTTTTGTACAAAGTTATATTGAAAAAACCGCCTCGTCCTTAATTTTTGCACACCAGTGTATAAACGAGGGTATTTGAATCAAGTCATGGATTTAATGCCAATTACAGTAAAAATCATTGGAAGGAATTAAAAAAATGTTCATCAATAAAATAAACTAGACCTCAAAATCTTAAAATTGCTTGGAGTGAAAGTTTATTGACAGATATGCCAAATCATATTCCTTCTTGTCACTTGACTATGAAAGAAAATTGTAAGCTTTTTTACTTATGATCCTGAATAAATTTTAACCCCTCACGTTAAATTATTTTAAGATATAGTTATTTTGCTCATATTTCACTCGAGTTTTTAGATCTGTTGTTACATTATTATTGTCTGTAGTTGTTAAAATTACCATTATTAAATTATTTTTCAAAATACAATAAATCTCGTTCCTCATTTCAGATTTGAAAATTTTTACTTTATTTTGAAAAATAAGGTAAAAATAACACATGTTGTAAGATTATAACAAACTTATGAGCAATCATTTTTGTTCGCTATCATTTGAAAAGATTAAATAACGCGTTTAATTTTAAAATAACTTTATTACAGTAAACAGCACATTGAAAATTTATAAAAAATAAATAATCGGGTATAATATATTTAATTTTTGATAATTATTATTCAGTAAAAGACTTCATTTAAATGAGAGAGAGAGAGGCTATGGCAGGCTAGTGGTCCTGATCTAAAAACTCGTGGCCGGAGATTTCCAGTCAGAGTTCAAGCCCTAGGACCACTGAAGATACGCCAAGTAGAGGGGATGATATTCGTTAAACCTGAAGAAGCTCAAAGTCCTCACGTTGGCATGGTGTTGTGTGGAAGCTTGGAGATTAGATTACCATCTCAGATGACGTCCTCCGGGGATTTGACCATGGTTCAAAATTATTATATTTGACTCCAATATACCATGTACAGCTTCAAGTTGGGACGTCAATAAAGAATCAAATAAATTTAAATTAATTTTGTATATATACAAAAATACACTCAATATGCAATAGTATTTCATAAAGTTCTTTTTATAAGACGTTGTGGCCGCGGTAGCCGAGTGGTATAGGTAACGGACCGTGGCTTGCTTTGTCACGGGTTCGAACCCTGTACCACTAAAGACCCGCCGTGTAGGGCAGCGATGCACGTTAAATCTGTCGAGAGCTGAAACGTCCTCACGTTGGTGTGGTGTGGTAGTTAGGAGAGGGAGGGTGCCAGCTCAGGTGTCGTCCACGTCACTTGACCATGGTTCAAAATTACGTGGTCCGTCGCCAAAAGCCCTCGTGTAGCTGAACAGTGCGACGTTAATATTCAATCAATCAATCAATCATTTATAAGACGTTGCAAATATTTCATAAAAAAATTTATTTGTAAGGCATTATAGAATGCTTGAAAACACAGATACATTCGAAACACTACCTAAAAATGCAAAAGTATGAAATAATTGTTTTATGAATTAACATTTTAATTTTCTAAAGTTAGGAAGATTTAAAAAAATAGATTCTAAATGTAAACATTACCTCATAAATAATAATAACTAAAACATAATTAAATACATTACGTGCCTTTTTAATTAATTAGATATTATTAAATGAGGAAAACATAAATAGGAATGCTTAGATGATAAAAATGTTTTTAAGAATTCTTTATCCTCTTATAAATTATGAAAATTGATATACATAGCATGTTATATATTTCCTGATTCTTTAATTCCATTGGTCAGTTAGACGATTACATCCATTATATGTTTATGTTATTTCAATAATTCAGTCCATCTTTTTATAGATTTTTGGTTTATTTCCTTAGACGACACAGAAGACGTGCACACAGCACAAAGAATATTACATAACTGATTCTACAAGCTAAAAAAAGGTATAACTCTCAGATGACTTGCAGCACCATCTATTCATTTTACATTTACATTACAACAAAGCATTGTTAATATAAATTTCGAACTACGCAACATCAAAAATTCAGACACAACCAAATAAATATTATAAAACTCATACTAATAAGTATCCAAAAATATTCTACTACACTTCCACATTTTACTAAATTTAAATTTCGCCAATAAAATTCCCCAAAACAATTCCTATTTTTTTATTTTCCTGAATAGAAGCACCCAATAACGTCAACGTGAAGGATTAAGTGATCACAATCGACAACGTATAAAGCAAGGTGACTACGATAATCCTTATTAGAGTCATTGTAATCCCTCACATTGGACCTCTGATGACGCGCATGGTTTGTTATTGGTTTCTACAACCACCCTATTGTATCCTAACCTCCCTCCAGCGTCCAGGCAAGGGGAGTTTCAGAGAAATTTTCGAGTTCCAATGAATAGATTAACCTATCTTTCCTCAACCAATGAATTTGTTTTCTAAAATACTATACGTTTGCTGGGTGCCTCATACAACGTTGTCAGTGAACAATTTCTATGAATGACTTAACAAACCGGGGTCCCACAGGCTAAGAGGCTTATAGAAACAGACATGTGATGAGTTGAATAAACTCCAGTCAATGAGCTGTTGTAACTCGGAGAGAGAGTGAACAAAAGCATCTAAATGGACCGACAGAAATTAATCCCCCGAAAAGAGGAGATTTCGTGGCTAAGTCAGGTCAGCGTCGCTTAGAGGACCGGCGATTTCATTGATCGTACTGCGTGAAATGGGGAAGTTATTTCCAAAGCTTCCTGTGAGAGCTTCGATTTTGATAATTAGTGATTAAAACCTTCGATTGAGTAGGACACAAGGAAGAGTGTATAGGATTCCCCTTTGATAGTCATTCCTTTAAGGCAGGGGTACTCAACCCTTTTTTCTGCTGGGCCACATACATAAATCAGCTATTTCCCGCGGGCCGCAAAATAAGGATTAATGGAGGGTCGGGGAGAAATGCTTTAAAATCAAGATAACATAGAAACATTAAAACGTGGAAAATTGATCAAAATATTAAAACTCCTTTTTTGATTTTTTTAATTATTATTTTTTATATATTTTTTTATTTTCGTCCCTGAATTTTCTAAATAGGAAGCATTTAAGAAACACTCCTTCACAATGGAAATCTTCGAGGAAAAGTGTCATTGAATGATTCCTATTTATTAGTATTTTTTAAATATGCACTTTTTAGTGACAAATCAAACAATTAATGATTCATGTTTGTTTTTCACTACAAAATAGTCAACTTCCCAATCGTCTTGAAACGATTTTTTTTTGGAATATTTTTCACTCGCAAGATATGAAAGATAGATAAAAATTAGTTCCACGCATAAAATTGTTACTATGCCACTGTTGTCTGTTATCAGAAAAACTAAAAGTAAAAAAAAAAACTTTTTTAAAAACAAGCTTTTATTTAAATGCTCTGAAAAGAATAAAATAAACTTTTCTTTTAAAACTTTTTTTGTGCTATCACCTTATAACGTCATTACACAATTTATGATATAAAAGCTTGTCGCGAGATTTAAGTAAGTACTCGTACTTAGTTTCAAAATTTTAAAAATTAAAATCAGTCAGATCAAGTTATTTATTTTGCTTGCTTATTTACACAGGTAAATTTCGCGACAAGACTTTATATCATAAATTGTGTAATGACGTTATAAGGTAATAGCAAAAAAAGTTTTAAAAGAAAAGTTTATTTTATTCTTTTCAGAGCATTTAAATAAATACTTGTTTTTAAAAAAGTTTTTTTTTAAATTTATTTTTTACTTTTTAGTTATCGCTGGACAAGTTTCTCAGTCTGTTCGTCTCATTTAACGCATCATTGTTGTAAGGTCGTTTGCCTGCTAATATTGGGCGGGCTAGCTCAGGGGTTCTTAATTTTTTTTTCTCGCCTGGCCACGTACATATGATAGATATTAAACTCGGGCCGCAACAAGAGGATATTGGGGGGTAAACACTGTAAAACCAAAACAAAAAAAGACAAAGCGAAATTAATCAAAATATTAAAATTAATTTCTTTTTTTACTTTTAATATAATACTATATTAAAAACGAAAAACACAAGAAAAAGTTTTAACTCCGTAATTGTGAACCAATTTTTTCAGTCCTTGTGCAGAATTTGGATAATAGTCTACAAACGAAAAAAAAGCTTCGTGCGATTACCTCTAAAAATAACGAAATTTTAAAATGTTTTATTAAAAATTTGAGTATTTTTTGAAAAATCGTAAGAAAAAAGTTTTCGTCATTTTATTTTTAAATGACTGATTCTAAAAGAGAAACGTCAGAACTTTCTTAGTGCCGTATATTGATTCATTAACACGAAAAGAACAAAAAAGAAATTCATACGGAACGATTTAGAAATCATTTTCATGAAAACGAATCGATTTTGCCTCATTTTAGAAAAATTCGTAAAAATTAGAAATTATCACAATCTTTTAAAAAGATTTATACCGTATCGTGGCAAAATGAATGATCTTTCCGATTATGTAATTATTTTTGTGTTTCGGTTTGACAGAAAGAATCAGATGGTTTTGTAAAAAAGGTCGAAAAATAGGAACTGCTTTAAGCTCAATCCAACAAGCTGATCAGGAGAATAAAAAGCTAAGAGGGGTAAAAGGTTTTTAATTAATATCTTTTTAATTAATTGCGATATTGAAATGTAAATAATCAAAACATGCATTGTGAGCCAAACTAAACGTGTATACAAAATTTCAGTTCAATTCGTTGAAGACATGAACTTCAAAACTGAGTTGCAAGATTCCACCCGAACTTTTTACATTGCAAGTTAAATTAAAGCTTGTAATGAAAAACAAGAAAGGACATGGAAATTTAAATTTGATTAACAGAAATAATTTTTGAAGGAAAGTTAAAAGTGATTTAAAGTAAATTTAAAAACTGCGAGCTCCCGGAAATCGAAAAGAAGGCAATTCATTTGAAGTCAGCTTCTCTAACCACTAAGCCACGAGTGCTCGTTGAAAGAGGTAAAGTAAACTTCTAACATGGTTAAGAAGAAAAAGCAAAAAAGGGTAAAAGGTTTTTAATTAATATCTTTTTAACTAATTGCGATATTGGAAT
Organism: Trichonephila clavipes; assembly: GCA_019973935.1. Lineage (NCBI taxonomy): Eukaryota > Metazoa > Arthropoda > Arachnida > Araneae > Nephilidae > Trichonephila > Trichonephila clavipes. The sequence goes on along the minus strand of BMAU01020729.1, from coordinate 150,333 downwards.
ATAAATAGTCAAAACATGCATTGTCATCCAAACTAAACGTGTACACAAAATTTCAGCTCAGTCGGTTGAAGGCATCAGCTCTCTCTCTCTCTTCAAAATTGAGTTGCAAGATTCCACCCGAACAAATTACTTTAATTAATTCCTTTTTAACTAATAGCAATAGCGGAATATAAATGGGTAAAACATGCATTGTCATCCAAACTAAACGTGTATACAAAATTTCACCTCAGTCGGTTGAAGGCTTTAGCTTCAAAATTGAGTTGCAAGATTCCACCCGAACAAATTACTTTAATTAATTCCTTTTTAACTAATAGCAATAGCGGAATATAAATGGGTAAAACATGCATTGTCATCCAAACTAAACGTGTATACAAAATTTCACCTCAGTCGGTTGAAGGCTTTAGCTTCAAAATTGAGTTGCAAGATTCCACCCGAACAAATTACTTTAATTAATTCCTTTTTAACTAATAGCAATAGCGGAATATAAATGGGTAAAACATGCATTATTATCCAAACTAAACGTGTATACAAAATTTCACCTCAGTCGGTTGAAGGCTTTAGCTTCAAAATTGAGTTGCAAGATTCCACCCGAACATTTTACATTACAAGTTAATAAAAAGCTTGTAAAAAGAATATCAATTGGTACCCATACGACACCGACAGCAAAAAGCAAATTTAATAAATTTACCTTCTTGATAAAGAATTTCCCACCAAATTTTTAATACATTGCTCTCAAATAAGTGAATTTCTCACAGCAAAGGACCATGATTGGGCCACTTAAAAAAGCTCGGTGGGCCGCAGGTTAAGTATCGTTGCTTTAAAGGATTCACAATCTACAACTGAATAAATGCAGATTAGACAAAACTAATTAATACTATACATCTGAAATTTTTTTATCCCATATTCAGAGATAGGATCAATTCATTGACCTGTAAACGCTGCTTGTATATTGCAATCTCGTAAAAGCATTCTAAGCTCTTAGAGTAGAAAACACGCAAAACCATTGGTCTTTACATGGAGAAAAACAAGTAATGTAAAAAATAATTTTAAAGTCAATTCCTACTTAGGTAGACAAAGAAAAATTTTATTTTAGTTACTTTTTATTAAATAATTACAGTTAATATAAATATGTATATACGTATGACAGAATCACAATATTAAATGGCAAAATAGAAATGATTTTGTTGCAATTTTCTGTTTTCCTTTCTATATATGGTGTTGGACTATTGTTTTTATTTTTATTTTTTGTTACTCTTTATTCTCATTCAGTAAACTTAATTATTCCAATAAAATAGTATAGTAATAAATTATAGTTTAAAAAACTAAAAAACACGCTTTTACAGTGTGTGTGAAGCGAACTGAAAAGTAAAAAAAAATAATTCTTAATATAAGAATAAAATGATTAACGAGAAAATTATAATGTCATTGGGATAAAAGCGTGGGGTGCTCTATATTAATTGTTATAATTTCTTACTAGTTCTATTCCGAAATGCTGAGTTAGTGTAAAAATATAGTACAAAGCACACCCCACACTTTTACCACAATGACATTTATTTTCTCGTTAATCATTTTATTCTTATATTAAGAATTATTTTTTTTTTACTTTTTAGTTCGATTCATTATAAAAGCGTGGTTTTTAGTTTTTTTAAACTATAATTTATTTTTCATTTTATAGTTTAATCTACAATAAAAAAGCCTGTTTTTTTTTTTTTTAGTTTTTAAAACTATCATTTATTTTTTGTTGAATTTATCCTTGAGTTTGATATTTGGAGCCGGAATTATGTGGCAGTTGGAATTAGTCTTGCTCTTCAATGAATATAAATTAATGGGTCTGAAGGGTATTTTTATTCTCTCCCTTTACGACTCATATCGTTATATTTCAAAGATTCCGTTTCTATAGAAACAAGTCTAACTAATAAAAGTGTGTTAGGAAGAAATATTAAATGTCAGTCGTATTATCAACAATTAAACGCATTGCTATAATGTTAATTCGTATCATCACTTCTAAACGTTTTGCTTTATAAAAATGAAAAATATTTAGCAGTTAGAACATAAATTAATATTATTCACATGCACGAGTCTTTTTTTTTTTTATTTTCATTTTCAGAAAAACTACTCACCCACCCCACCCTTTTTCCCATAAAGAGCACATTTTTTGTTTCATTTGTATTAACCACAAGCCTATTTGCGATTTTAGAGTTGCACCTTAATCTTTTAGTCGCTAAATTTGGAATTGGCATGTGCAATTAGTCGCCAAATCTGGAAACGATATAATGAATTACTCACCAAAACTCGAAATCCTTAAATTCCTTATTTTTGAGGATCCTGTTCAGGACAATGGAACAAAATTATGAAATTAATGTATTGCCATCGGTCCTTGACAAGTGTGCAAAATTTCGAATTAATCTGACCTTTTAAAGTGGGTAAAAATCGAGTTCAAAGATTCCATTACATACAAGTGAAACTTATACACGTGAGTTAAAAAGAAATCACATCCTTGGAAATAAGGCCATCCCAGGTGGGATTCGAACCCACGACCTTTGGATTAGAAGTCCAACTCGCTATCCATTGCGTTACAGGGACACGAGTGATTTTCCTTTTTATATATTGTGTTGGACTATTATTTTTGTTACTCTATTAATTAAGAATTAATGAAAAAACTATTTTCACCTCAAGGGTCATCCGCTATAAGTTTAACAAACTGTATTTGAACTTGAGTGGATGAATAAAAAGTATTTTACTAACGATTGAAAATTTAAACAAGATTTATATATATGTATATATATATATATATATATATATATGTATATATATATGTATATATATATATATGTATATATATATATGTATGTATATATATATATTTGTATGTATATATATATATATATGTATATATATATATATATATATATATATATGTATGTATATATATATATATGTATGTATATATATATATATATATATATATATATATATATATATATATATATATATATATATATAAGGAGAGTGTGATCTAATAGTAGGAATATAGAAAAATAATGAACAGGTTGATGATAATAATAATAAACACTTAGAAATTACCGTATTTATTCGAATCTAAGCCGCCATCGATTCTAAGCTGCACTCCAAATCCTCAAAAAGATTTTATGAAAAAAGACAAATAGTTTATTAATATCAAATTTTACGAAATTAAAATAAATTTAAAACGATAAATAATAAGAATTGAACAATTAGCTATTTTATCAGAATTATAAACGTTTGTTGTTACTTATGCCGCCTGATCGACAGTAACATCAAATCAAGGCCCACAAAATTCATCGTGACAAGGGGCTAGTAGTACGTCTGTCTTTAGTCGTAGCTTTGAGCACCATGCAGGTGACAGTACGATTTGGCTTGATTCCACCTTAATTAAGAGGGAGAAAAAACACCCTGGGGAGGTTGGAGGCTTCCCACCTCTTTTTCCCTTCCACCAACCTCACGAGGGGACTTGCGGCTCGATGGCTATTTAGAGTACCTCCATGCGAAAAAGGCACTATACATTTACAAACATCCATGCCTTCCCCCGGATTCGAATCCAGGCCCTACAGCACTGCAGTCAGCATCACTAACCACTATACCGGATGGATGGCTTATAAACTTTTAAATGCATACATGAACTTGCAATTCTCTAAATACTGCATCCAACAATACCCCCTTCGATTTTAAGCCGCACTCGACTTTAAGTAGCACTGATATTGGAAAAAAAGTGAGGCTTAGATAGAAGTAGATTAAGTAGAAAAAAAATCAAAGTTTATTAACGAGAAGAATTTTCTTTGTAAGCAAACACACACACATCTATGATTTTCTTTTCCTTTTACTTCTCGCCCGTGTTACCCAAATAAAATACTCCAAACAGGATTTATACATGAAATCTAAAAAAAATTAAATTTTTTATTTCATTTCTTTAAATGAAATAGATTTGACTTGATCTTTGTAATAAATCCTTAAATATGTTATCGAAATCTTCAGATTCTTTTTTGCCTCCGTTTTTATTTAACTACTTTATTGAACTTTACTTTCAGTAATATTATTCTATTTCATTTCATATTATCGCCTTAAACGGGTCCATTCATGTACGAAATTGAATTAAGAACATAACTGTAAGTATTTCTCCCAGAAAGAATTACCAACTTTCTTTCAATCGATTAGTAAAAAAGAAATATGAGTATTTCTGAAAATATAATTTTTTTATGCGGATAAAAAGGAAGAGAATATTCGGAGATTTTTGCGTGACGACTGGTGAGAAAAAGCCAATTTAAAAGAACCGAGAAAAAAAAACTCATCAAACTATTTATCAAAAAATCGGGGACTCTCAACTAGTACGTAAGGGTGATGAGAGCGGAATTGCATTCTGCAACAAGAAACATTCAAATAAAATTTATTAAATATAAATAATAGTTATTAATGAGAGCTTTTGTGATAAAGATGCGTGGACAGTTACAAATCTGTTATCCTTTTATGTGATCTTTTTAACTCGTCTTAAGAATATCATATGCTTGAAAACTGAAATGAGAGAGAGAGAGAGAATAATAGATATATAGATTCTTTTTTCCTCTTGATTTGGCAATATTTTTATGCAAGTTTCTTTATAATTAGATTATGAATGTAATTTTTTTTATTTCTGATATACTGTATAGTTCAATTTCTAATTATTTACATTAAGTTACGTCTGTTCTATTTAAAACGAATAAATATTCCGCATAAAAATTCGAATTAAATATATTTTGGAATACCTAAAATAGCTTCTGACTTAAAAGAAGATTAAATGCATTAAATTTTTATAGGAACGAGTATTTTAATGAAAAAATTGTAGAGAGTTCAAATTTCTGCGATCAAAATATACGATTTAATTTATTTTTAACTCTATCACGGAAGAAATGTGTTAAAAACATGTTTTCTTTTTATCATTCATGAGTCAAAACTTTGGAAATACAATATTTATAGTTATTTTACATGTTGATCAAATATGCTAGCATTTATAAGCTAAACTTAACGAGATAACTTAAGACTTTTTTTTCTGCTGCTTCTTAGCTTGGTTTTTATGACTATGAGAAATTCACATCAGTTTGCGATAATTAAATCTATTTATGTTTTAAAAATATATAGTTTCCCTTTCTGTCTATCTCTTTCAAAAGAATTAAGCTCATAAAAAAGACATTATATATATATAAGTGTGGTTTTTAATTTTTTTTGTACTAATAAGTCTGAAATACTTGTTTTTGTCCATGTATTGTCACAAAATTAAAAAAAAAATTGACTGAGCTGCAACAAAAAGTAGGTACCATAATATTTTATTTGTAGATTACTAAGCTAAACTGTATTGAGGAAAAAGTTTAAGAAAAGTTATTTTTTCTCCTCTTTTTGATTGCTAAAATTTGCTTCATTCAATATACTCAAAATACATTAGTTTCAAAAGTAAAATCATTCCTTTATATTCTGAGAATTGCAAATAATTTTATGAATAAATTTAAGATTTCCATTATTGGTTATTTCAATATTTGCTATTCAAACAATTCCTTCATTATTATTATTGCTACTTATTTTCTAAAACAAATGTCAGCTATCTAATTACGATTTTATTTTTACACTCTTTAACATACAGAGCTGTTATTTTTTTATATATGTGCTACAAACAAGAAAAAAAGAGATGCATGCAAATTGTAAAAACTTTTAATTATAAAACATTTTTAAATTGATTTTTACGTCTCACTTTAAAAATATTTCATTGTCAAATTCATTTCTCTCTAGGAATTCATATAGAGAGTACTTTGATTGAAATAATTCTATAAACACATTTGAAACCCTTTATATTATTGTTCATTATCTTTCGATTTTTACGATATGTAGTCTACTTTATTGCATTTCCTCTTACACGATACATAATAAAGGGTGTTTTTTTTAGAGGTATAGAACTTTAAATTGCAATAAAACAACGATGTATTATTCGATTGACATGAATTTTTTTTTATTCGAAAGATAATCTTGTGGCATTACATTTTAAATATGATTTCTGGCATATGACTGCCACGGCTGGCTCGGATGTAGTCCAATCTGGACGTCAAATTTTCGATGACTTTTTCCAACATTTGTGGCCGTATATCGGCAATAACACGGCAAATGTTGTCTTCCAAATGGTCAAGCGTTTGTGGATTATCCGCATAGACCAATGACTTTACATAGCCCCACAAAAAATAGTCTAGCGGTGTTAAATCAAAAGATCTTGTAGGCCAATTCACAGGTCCAAAACGTGAAATTAGGCGGTCACCAAATGTGTCTTTCAATAAATCGATTGTGGCACGAGCTGTGTGACATGTTGCGCCGTCTTGTTGGAACCACAGCTCCTGGACATCATGATTGTTCAATTCAGGAATGAAAAAGTTAGTAATCATGGCTCTATACCGATCACCATTGACCGTAACGTTGTGGCCTTCATCGTCTTTGAAGAAGGATTCCACCAGCCCATAAAGCGCACCAAACAGTCAGTTTTTCTGGATGTAACGGTGTTTCGACATACACTTGTGGATTAGCTTCACTCCAAATGCGGCAGTTTTGTTTGTTGACGTAGCCATTCAACCAGAAGTGCGCTTCATCGCTAAACAAAATTCGCTTATGAAAATCGGGACAACGGCAATCTCGTTTTGGGCCCGTTCGACGAATCTACGCCTTGCTTGATGATCGTTTTGATAAATTGCCAAACCAAACTGAGAATAAATCACTTGACAGCTGTTAAATCGGTCGCCATCTTGGAAAGTAATGCCAAATTAAACTTCTATACCTGGAAAAAAAAACTCTTTACTTGTATAGATAAATGATTATAGTAATATTTTATTTAAAAACGTTTATAACAGTTAAATCTGATACCTTTGTTTGTGTAATAAGAATATTTAAAAGCAATTAATGAGACATACTTGATATAATTTTCATATATATTCAGAAATTAATTAAATGCTTGTATAATTTGATGTGTAATTACAAAACAGAAATTCTTAGTGGATTTACCTTCTTATGATGTGTTTTTTTAAATACAGTATGTATTTAACTTATTGTTTGTTCTATGCATTATCTATTCAATTTGCATCTATTCTATTAAAAATCCATTTCAGTAATACTTATTTCTCACATGACGTTTATAAAAGAACAAAATTGTACATTTATGTATTCAAGAAAAATACCGCAATTATAGCATGTCTTGTAAATTCGTAATTCCTACTTAAAGAACTGAGTTAAAGATAGAATTACATTTTTATGAAAACTAATGAAAATTTATTATTTCTATCATTCTGAAATGTTAAATACGTACTAGTATAGAAATATATTACATTTTTGTAATTCCTCTGTATATATAATGGAGTGTAAAAAAGGGTGTTTTAAAATATAATATATTTTTAACGTCTGAAATATTTAATTTAATTTTTCCCATTCTTTGATCAAACTGCTAAAAAACCCCTTTAATGTATATAACTCTTCTTTAATTAGATTTCACTTTTTCCCTACGGAGAAATTTCAGAATAGAAAAATTCTGTATTCGATACAATAAAGTTTCCATCGAAAAATTACCAGAAAAGTAACATTTTTGTCAAAAATTTCCAATTCAGTGTCTTTAAACTCCTTTTATTCCTAAAAATAATTATAAAAGTTGTTTTATTTATATCGTTCTTAACCGTAGCATATAAATAGCTGTTTATGGTTATAAATAGTACTTAAGCCAAGAGATAATTTAAAATTTAAAAATATATAATTTTTTTGAATTGGGATTATATCATTAAAGGTATAGCATAGTTAAAATTATTTAAGTGTTTGTTTACTAAATATATTCCTATAGATAAATTTTCAGTTGATTACTTTTCAATGTTCCTCGTAATTTAGTTAAATTTCTTTCGAAAGAGTTGCCTTTTCTAAAATTAAAATTCCATCAAGTCTCAAAAGGAGTAAAAGATATAGTTGGAAAAATCCAACTCGCTAGCTAATTAATTTCCTTTTTATATGCAATAAAAAGAAAAACTACTGTTTTAGCGTACATCATTCATTAATCTTTGCCATAAAAAGTTTATCTGTAAAAAAGACCGAGAAAGATGTTAAATAGCTATATGAAAAGAAAAAAAATGTGACGTGTTAAATGCGTGATTTGGCTGCACCAGAATTTAAGTTTATTTCTTCTGAAGATGGGCCGTGATGTGGATTGATAATCCAGAAGCCATTTTCACTAACAGCTCTTTCTTAATATCGCCGACTGGTATGTCCGCAAGAATACACTATTTTCGCAAAAGCTTTTATCATTTTCTCGCCATCTCTCTTGCAAGTTTGCGTCTTGGCTATTTTTTCCATCTGTACTTATTTATTATTTTCTTTTTCCCTTTTGCTCGTTCGAAATCTGTCTACTGTTTTTCCGAGCCATTTCTCCTCGAATGAAAATCAGTTTATTCGAAGATGTTCCCTGGAGTGAGTAAAGGAGGCAACAAACAAGGGAAAAAATGGTTCTAATAAAAAAGGCTCCTTCCTCTCCGGGTTTGTTTTTGCCCGTAATAATCTTTGCAAGTGAAAAGGGGCCAAATCTTTTTAATCGCGCACTCTGGTGGCGCTTTGGTGGAGTCGCGCATTATGGTGTCAACAAAGCCAATTAGCCCATGATCACCATAATAAACGGAAAAGAGAGAACAGACCAAGAGCCGCTGTAGACACAGCCTCTTGCGATACACAGTCCAATCCTATCAGAGGAAGCTTTTAATACGGCGAGCTCTTTGGCGTGTACATGCATTTCCACTGTTATATCGACAACTTGGTAATCTCCAGTACTTTAACCCTTCCGAGTGCCGCTACGTAAAAGGTCGAGCTCTCGGTTTCAGTTAATTAGGCTTCGTTTTCAAAGTGGAGGGGGGATGAGATGAAAGGAGAGCAGGAGGAGCAACGTAACGAGATAGCCGCAAATCAATACCTCCGGCTCCTCCGACTCTCATAAATCAGTAGCTTCTACAACGAGTCGAGCAAGATGCTTTCGTGTCGTCATTATTATCAATTTGTGGAGCTCCTAACGATACTCCCGCCCGACCCATTTTCGCCGTGCCCTGTTTTATTAAGTGGCTCAGCCCTTTGTTGCCAGCCCGATTTATTGGTTGCCTAAGATCCCGTTCTTCGGCCCCAAGAGGATGACCAGGTCCACTCGTCCCTTTTAGATCTCACCTTTAAGACAGAGTAGCTCCGCTCCCGGCTAATGGTGCTAGTAATTACGCTCTCTGGCCCAACACATTTAGAGCTCAGCCCAAATAAAATTACAACGACTCGGGGAAAAGCCTCGTTTAATACCCCGCCTTTTATGAACGTTTTATTTATTGGCACCCGTGCTTTGCTCCGAAATCGAGCCTTTTAATCGAATTCCATGGCATTAATATAGTGACACCAACCTCGTCGCGGCTCTATCCCCTTTCCCTCTTTTTAATGGAATTTCCTCGAATCATTTTCGTCGAAATTTAAAAGCACCGGCTAAACTAGGAATGAAAAGGGTTTTAGCCAAATATATTACTTGGGCTTAGAATATTGATCAAGATTTCTCTCTCCATCTTTTTTTTTCTGTTGCATACTTTGTATGCTGAATTAGTGAAGCAAATGCTTGTAAAGGAAGTAAATTCCCATTGTCAATATATTTTCCCATTAAGGAGATTTTCTTTAGAGAATTAAAACTCATTTCAAATGAATTATTGGCTCTTTAACAATTCAAGATAAAAACATTTCAGTAAGCCTAAAAATTGCCTAATGCATTTACTTTAAACAACAATTAGTATTCCTTAAAGTAATATTTATTTATTATTAGTTGCTACTAGCTAATTCGACCTTTATTCTGCATTTTCGTTTTCGAATAAGGATTAAAGTTTTAAAATGATTGTGTTTTGCGTTTATTTTAAAGGTTCGCTTAACTTTTCTTCAAAAATATGTTTTCATTTATACACTTATTAAATAAACATTAGTTAAATAGCAATAAAAAATTAACAATAACATTCATATATATGTGTGAGTGTGTCGTTTAATGCACATATATAGTCTTGTGTAAAAACAAAAAAGAATTTAAAAGGATCCCATTTGAACTTCCTTAGAAAATATATATTTCTAACACAGTTTTCATCAAGCTTAATGAGTTTGTTGCTGTTTCAATTTAAAAGTAAGTAACTACGATAAAATGAAAGGATAAGATATTAAAACAAAGGTTCTAGAAGTATTAATAATCTGGTAAGAAGAATTTTAAAGCTTTGCTCATTTGAGGGGTCTCAGGGGTGTTAATTTTGTTTCGAGAGCTGAAAATATAAACAATTTTCAACTAGATATACTTCTTTGATTTTAAAATATTAAATCATTCGATTTTTTTTTACATTTTGATAAAGGAATGTGGTTTTCAAAAAGTGTAAAATGAATAAAATATAATCATAATTCTAAAAATTATAAGCACATGAAAATAGGAAACATTTCTGTTAGAAATATTAAGTAGCTTTTACGTTACGTATTACATTTTCTAAAATATTAGCCTTTGATGTATAAAACATCATAGAATTATAAAATGTATCATATTCTTTAAAGCATATCTAATTTTAATATTACACATATTTTTTTTTATTTAAAAAATTTGAAAAATATTGAAATTTAAAAAAAAAACATTTAAATTTATAGTTTTTTTATTTTTTAAAAAAGTATTATTTATTCTGTTTATATAAAAATGCTACAGAGTGTAATAAAGATATATATTTGACTTTATAAATCAACTTACTGCTAGTAATTAGAGATACTACTTTAGAAAAACATCTTGTGCAACGTAAAAAATTGCTTAATATTTCTTACAAAAATGTTTCGTATATTCTTATGCTTATAATTTTTAAACTTGTGATTATATTTTAAACAATTTACACTTTTTTGAAACCTCGTTTCTTTATTAAAATATTTAAAAGAATCGAATTATTTAATTTTAATCTCAAGGAATAAAATCTAGTCGAAAATTATTTACGTTTCCAGCTCTCATGTCAAATTTAACACCCCTGAGACTCCTCATTTCAGCCATTAATTACAGATATTCTGCTAAGCTTAAAAATATTCCGATAAATTTCAAATAAGTGGGTGGAATGAGAAGAAATAATATAGATTTATACAATATAAATAAATAAATGAGCAGAAAAAGAGTTCATTTGAATAGTATTTTCCATAATAAGGGAAAATTATAATTAAAATAACTTACACACAAACGTGTGCGCATAAAATCATTATTAAACTAGCATCATAAGAAAGTTTCAAATAAAAGGCTAAGACCCCCCCTCCCCCAAAAAACATGCAAAAATGGAATATAAAAGTGTATCAAACTTTAAATCAAATTACAAAGCAAATATTGTCATAAGACGCATAAAAGACGGTAATATTTTTGGAAGGAAAAGATAAAATGAGTTAAAATTAAAATTTCTCTAAAAATTAATTATCAAACCTAATGTACCTAAGAAAAAAGTTATGTTATTTTTTAAATTTTACAAAGCAGACACACACTACTACTAATATAAATAGCAGCATTATAAATTCGCCGTGAATTTATGTAAAAGTTTCTTTTTCCTTAAAGAGATGTTTTGAAGAATCACAAATGCAATAAACAAAATTTTATTATTACAAGTTACACAATAAATGCAATATTTCCTCTTCGTTCGCTGTAAATGTATAGAGTATTTTTTGTATGATATTAAAAGGAGTTACCTAAATATTTTTATTTTTAAACTTCAGCACATCATTTTAAAAGCGATGCAAGCATCATTTATTAAAAAATTGTTTCTAGTAGTTATAAAATTCGCAACATTGTTTTCTGGGGTAAACATGTTTAAAAATAAATTATTTAAAGATAACTAAAAATACTGAGAAGCTGGTGAAAGCTTTTAAGGTGCCAGTTTGAAGCAGTTCTTTCGAGAAAGAATTTATAAGTATTAGCTTTTTATGTACAGATTTTTTTAATATTTTTAAATGGTACTTACATAAATTTGTTTTAAATATATATATTTATATATATAAGGGCTTTTTTATGAAATATGTTTAAAAATGTACACATTTTCAAAATATTGCTACAAATAAAAAAGGTATAGTGTGGTTATTATTTTGGTTTTTATGTATAAAGCAGACACCTCTTTTAATGGTCTGAACTAGGGATTTCTATACATTTGGAGTGCTCGCAAATATATTATAAGAATAAATGCAACATTTAGGTTTTCGTTAATATTTCCGATTGATTTTGAACTTTTAACTGCACAAATGTATTAATGTACATTTTTAAAAAGTGCTAAATCAGGCAACCGGAACAATATTAAAATAACTGTAGTAAATTTTGTAAAATTCTTAATGTAAATTTTTGAATTATTACATCCTAAAATTGAATTTTTTGAGAAAACCCAATCTTTTTTTTTCAAAATGCATTTTTACATGGTTAATGCCATTAAATGTACAGATTACTTTTATTATTAATACTTACAACTTAACTTCTTTAAATCGTACTGACAAAATGAAAATAATTTTAGAAAACTATAAGGTTCACATAATTAAGTTAGACCATTAAGCAAATTTTGGTCAAAATTCCTGTTTTCAGCGTAGCCCACTTTCTTTTTAAAAAAAAGCTTTTGAGTCCTCTGAGAAGGTAAAAGTAATTCACATGTTAGTGAATTCATATTTCAACAAGTTTTGTTTTAAAGATAGCATAAATTTATATACAACAACAGTCGTACTTAAGAGAAAAATTATTTAAAAAAAGGAGTAACACAAGAAGAGCTTAAGCCCAACTTTCACTTGCTTTTTTTTTAAAAAAAAAAGAGAGAGGAGTCTATTTTGTATCACAAAGAAAGTAGTTACGAAAATATTTGATTCAATTTATGCTGACTGGTAAGAGGTATCGTAAAATCCGTCGTATAACGCGCACCTCCGCATAATGTGCACCCATACTTTCAAGCTGAAATTTTTAATTTTTAGGTATATTCGCCACGTAACGCACACCCGCTTTTTTACGAAGAAACCTGAAATGTACGTGCACAAAGTTCTTATGTGTTTTGCAGTAATTTATCCAAGGTATTATTCCAAGCCTTAGAAAATATAGTATATTTAAAATACAACAACCCTTTAAGTTCATATAAAGAGTACCTTTTCCTTTGAATTTTAACTATATTTCAATCTATATTGAAGTCTAATTTTTTTTTACGGTCAACTTTTTTCTTAATTTTTAATAATTTCATTTTTATACCCGGCGTATAACGAACACCCCTAAATTTCAATCTCATTTTTTGATTTAAAAGGGGGCGTTATACGCCGGATTTTACGGTAATTGAATTTCTATCAGAATAAATTCACTATTTTCATGCCGACTTTGCTGAACAATTTTACGATTTTTATGGAAAATTCTTTGAAGTATTTACAATTAAATTCATGCATTTAAAAAAAATTAAGGGGACACAAGGTACGATTTTTGTAAAAATCTTTGAGAGAGAAAACAAAATTAAGGGTTTTTTACAATTTTCCTTTGCATATACATATAATACGCAATCTCTATCTATATATAATACGCAAAACAGAATTTGTTCTCAGAATAACCTAAAAAGCAATAATTTAATTAATAATAATTAATAATAGCATTAATTATAATTTTTTAAAGAAATATTTAAGAATTCAAGAAGCAATTTTAAAATGTTTTGCCTTCTACAATAAATGACATACACACATGGAATTTGATTTACAAGTATGTATGAATTATGTAAAGAAAAGTTAATATTGGGTTTTTGTGATAACATTATTTAATTTTATAAATTAACATTTTTTTGTGTGAATCTTTATTTAAAATTCCTTAAAAAATGTATAAATTCTACATTTAACTAGTTTTTTAACATCATGTATTGATTTGATTAAAAAAATGGCTACCAACCTTCGTTGCGAATACCAATAGCAATTGTTACGAAAAAACATATAGGGCACAATAGAAAAAAACATCAGCATTTTAAATAAAAAAATAAATGATTCTTTTTAGATAAATCATTTTAAGTTTTTATTTTTGCTATTACTTATTATTTGAAATCTCAAATTTTGTAGAAAAATAGATTAATTTTTTGAAAAATAATTTAAAATAAAAAAAAATTTAACTGATTTTTATCAATTTTATCATATTGGGTACTTCTTAAGATTATGCATCGTTCAGAAGATTCACAAGTATTTCCATTTTTTACGAAAGAAATGTTAATTTACAGTTGAAAGATAACAACTAACTATATAGCTTTATCAACCTTAGTTAGATTAGAAATGCATAAATATGAAAAAGGCTTAACCACTACTTTAAGAAATTTTCTGATCAAAATTATTAAGAATAAATAAATAAAAATTGCAAAGATAACTTTTTTTTAAATATAAAGGTGCACGAGAGAGAGAACGCATGGTACTTGTTAACGTATATAAAAAGTATAAAATTGTTACGTTTTCTGTTTCTGTGTATATATATATGTTTCTTTTTAAAATTTAAAACTTTTTAAAAATTTTCTCTAATATTTTAATGTTTGTGATTTAATACATAAATTATCTTTTCTTTGAAATGTAAAAAAGAAACAACAATTAGAATATAAATATTTAATCAGAACGTAAAAATTAACTCTACAATTTAATAACCAACATAAAACACATACTTTGTCTCAATTTTATCATAATATTTCATGCAAAACTCCTTTTTATGCTTGTTTGATTTCTAATCGATAACGTAAGCATTACAAATTAATTTATGTTTTAAATTCATTATGTAAATATTTTGTAACAGTGGCATATTTTGAGGAATTGTGGCGTAAAAAACAGACTCCTACTTTAATATTTTAATTAAATTATTTTCTGTTTGACATGGAATTAATCAATTTCTTGATTTAAATGTCTTTTCTTTAATTTTGCTTTAACCGATTAATTAGTAAGAGTGGAAACATTTCTGAATATTAAGAATATTTAGTAAAAACACTTTTCTGTCTCTCTCTCGAATCTTTAAAAATTGCGATGCGAAATATCTCATGCTCAAATTATTACACGGAGCTGTAAGACCGTTCTTAAATATAAGGATTGCAAATGCAATTTTAAAAAAAACATTTAATTAAAGGCTTCATTTATTAAGTAATTTGAGATTCTGCGTTTCTATTTTATTATACTGCAAACATTCCACGAATTAAAAGTATTCCCATGTTTGTCAGAAATAAAAAGGTTGAGTAGCCATCAAGAATTTTTACTTACTTTTCAAAATTATTGACTTAGCTTCAATCAACTTTGATGCGTTTAGACTCAAATAACATTTTAAATTAAAATAAGTAAACGGATTTCAACAGAAACTCGATACACGCGTAAGAAGTAATGCATACAGACGACTTCTTTTTAAAATTAATCAAGTGATAAATTTTGGAACAAATTAATATTCAGAATTTTTTTCAAAAGTAAAAACAGTCATCATATTTTTAAGGCATTCATTCGTTTCCTATTTCATTCTAATTCTTTCTCTGAATTTGCGCAACGTGTTTGATTCCGGGTTAAAATGCATTTTTTTTATTATTCACTTTTTGTTACCTTACGATATAATTTAATTTTACAGAATACTTTCACAGCTAGAGATAGATATTTTAAAAATAGTTTTGTGCTCTTTTATTTAATTGTAAAATAATATTTCGAGAAAACTCGTTTTTTATTTTTTAGATATCTACTTACAATTTATATTTTAGATTTATTTTCTTATTCAAATATCAAAATTTTAAGAAAATAGATTTTTTTTTTGCTTGAGTAAAAATTGAAAACTGATAAATGAACTTTTTTATAATAACATTAATTTTAATGTTAAAAAGTTGCTTTTAAAGTTTTTATTTAACTTTTTGTCTGCTTATATTCATAACGTGTTTAAAAGCAGCGCATCAAAAAAGCAAATTTTTCTTAAGATTCTACCTACAAATTTTGATCAAAATTATAAGTTAAATATACAGCTAGTCTAGACAGATAATAGAATAATAATTTACATTATGAAGTATTATTTAAAATTAGGTCCTATTTTTCTGGATTTTCTCCTCTCTTTCACAATTAATCGATGTTTGATATAAATGGAAAATCTAAATAACCAAGTAATTATTTTTGTTACGAACCTTGAACGAAATATTTGTTTGCACATTCCTTGATATGGAGTACATTGTCATTCATTCCGTGGGGCTGCGGTAGCCTAGTGGTCAAGGTATCAGATCATGGCTGGTATGTCATGAGTTCGAGCCAAGTACCACTAAAGACCTGCCGTGTAGGGCAGCTATGCGCGCTAAATCTGTCGAGAGCTGAAGTGTCCTCCCGTTGGGGTGGTGTGGTAGTTAGGAGAGGGGGTGCCAGCTCAGGTGTCATCCTCGTCACTTGACCATGGTTCAAAATTACGCGGTCCGAAATAAAGCCCTCGTGTAGCTGAACAGTGCGATGTTAATATTCAATCAGTCAGTCATTCATTCCGTATTTACCTTTAGTCACCTCATCATAAGTCTCCATTAAAGTTCGTTTTTCAAGTGAGAAACACTTCTTCGCAGGAGTCATTTTATAATAGGAGTCTTCTATCCAAATAAAAATGAGCAGTATTTTTCATTGTAGAGAAGAGTCATCCCAAAAATATGATTCCCATCTCATTCCTCTCTCATTTATAATGAATGTAAATACTGAAATAAAAAAAACAGGCTTTGAGAAAAGTTATCAGTTATTGTCACTCATGTTCTTTCTAGTTTCCGTATCCCTACTCTTTTTGATTTGTGAATAACAACTTGAAAAGATATAAAAATTTAACAACATGAAATTAGTTTTCCTAAAACTTATTTTTCTATTATTTCATTTTCATTAAAAAGTACTTTTGTATATGTTTTTTTCCTTTGAATCTTATTTTAATACATCTTATTAGTGTATATTCCGGCTTATAAGGCGCACTTTTTTAACCTAATAAGACAGAAATGTATGGTTGCGCGTTATACTCCGCTTAAAAGCTTTAAAAATAAATAAAAGATGAGCATAAAATTATTAGAGATTCCTACATATATCTAAATACTATTTATTTATTTTTTTTAAAAAAAATGGCATACTTAATAAATTTTCAACAATAAAATACCTTACATATTCTCTTCCCCCCCCCTTCCCTCTTCTCTTGTGATTTAGGGTTGTAGTGTTAGAAGTAAACCATTGTTCAAAAGGAGGGGGTAACATATCGAATAATTGATTTCAATGATAAGAGCATTGCACATGTGAATATCAAAATTCTTCGTAAAAAAGGGGGTGCGTTGACATTTAAAAAAGCGAATACAGTTAAAAATAAAAAATGCAGTTTAAAAGTATATGTGCGCGTTATACGCCGAAACATACGGTATTTATTTTTTTACTTATAGAAAAAGGAGTTTTTCCCATTGGAAAACCAATCTGGAGCAACTTTTGCGTTCGCAAATAATATTCTACAAAATATTTCATTTCAATATTGCCATATATACAACATTTCCTTCCCCTATAAAAACTTTAAATACTTTTCCTCTGCATAAAAAAAAACCTAGCAACGTATTACAAAAGTGGTTTCTGTATTCTAAACATCCCATCTACAACCTTTTTCCACAATTTCAAAAACGTGCCCAACTCTATCCTTTCACAAAAGCGCTGTCAACTAAGATTTCACCACCTTTCGGAATCGAGGCGTCTAAAATAGCACTCAAGTCGAAGGAGAACTGGTAACACTGATTGTAAGTTTTCCAACTTTTGACGGAAAAGCCGCAGATAAGAGCATTTCCTATTGCCTCGATAAAAACACGTACCGGGGAGAATTGACACTTCATTCAAATTTCCATGCGAGGGATTTCCCCACGATTACCCACAAAATTGCTCGGGGTTGGAAGAATCGATTATTTGACCCAGGAAGATGAAGTACAGGATTCCCCTTTCTCGTTATCTCGGCCTTTTCCCAACGGAACGGATCAGAAGAGGTAACTTAAGTCTTAATCATTAAAAGTGCATTATTGCGATTAAATCCCAGGGTACAGTCACCACAGCAGGGCTTAAGAATGCCGCTGGCCGATTATTTTGGCTCTTTTAGTCTTTTATAGATCGATTTCGTATAGGCCTCTGCTACCACGAGAAAAATAAATAACGTGTAAGCTCCTTTCTTCGCAAGGATTCGTCACCCATAGGCTATTCCTCCACTCTCAACCTATCTGAGAGTTACAAAAGGAAGTTTCCGCAATCGCGCTTAACAATTTATGGTTACTTTTTCTGAACAGCATTTTCCTTCAAGTTTGCTTTTCATACAGGCGTTTTAATTAAAAATTGTTTGCACTGGTTTTTAGTGTAAACAGCCTGAGGTTCATTTGTTTAAATACATAGCTGCTTCTATGAGATCTTTTATTAATGGGATTATTTTGCATTTTGATCAAAGTGGTATCGATTGTTGAAAAACTAATAGATTTCTGGTGGATTGCCTTCACGCGCGCGTTTCACCATTCAGTACATTTTCTCTCGTCAGGTTAAAAATTAACAGATTTAAAACTCACAAAAGAAAAATATATTCAGGTTGTTTACTCTATCAAACGTATTCACAATTTTGAACTTAAAAGGAAGAACAAAAGAATGGACTTGAGGAAAACAGGGGATAACTAAATAAAACCAAATAAAATACTGTATAAATCGAAACACAAACACAAAATCGACTCGAAGTACAAAGACTTTTTGAGGCCCTGCACCCAGAGAAATATTAAGATATTTGAGGCCATGTGTCCATATATAAAAGTAGGCCCTACCTGTGATCTTTAAAAGTAGACAGTATACAGCATGCATTGCCAAATACTCGTACAAACGGTAATTTGAAATAAATAAATGAGCACGACCCACAATCTCACAATCCGACTTGACCGATGTCCCCTTTTCGACTAAATGAGTTGAATGATTGCTTATGGTATTAGGCCCAGGCTTAGACATGGACAATGGTCGTCACATAGTAATATAGTTTTGCCACTTTTGCCAGTTGACATCCTTGTTTTTCGCAGAATATATACGGGAATAACATTTGACAATTAAAATTATCCGGATCATGATCTTATTAAGACTGAGTCGAGAACTAAACGAGGCCCCTACCGAGGGTGAGGCCCTGGACTCGGGCCCAGTTGGCCTATGCCTTAGACGTTCCTGGTCAGTAGTACTGTTCACAGAAGTTTGATTTCAAAGGGACTCATGAGACGTCATCCACGAAAGAAGTCTAAACTTAATACAAAAATAGGATTTAATAGAATAAAATAGACCAAATAATATGCATTATTGATTTTTAAACAATGGAAAACAATTATTCTCTGAGATTATTAGAAAATTGCCTCTGTCGAAGTATCACAACCAGTGTCAGTGACTATGCTACTGAATTTGAATACCTTTTATTCCCATCTTAAACGCACTTAAAATTATTTCTCTAATGGTCAAGGTCACGGACGGACTCGTGGTTGGCATGTCATAAGGTCGATCCAAGTACCGCTGAAGACTCGACATGTAGAGAAAGCCGATGCACGTTAAATATGTCGAGCCTCCGTTGGTGCGGTGTGGAAGTTAGGAGAAGGGGTTCCAACTCAGGTGTTATCCTCATTACTTTACCATGGTTTAAAATTACGAGGTCTGTCCCCAATAGCTCTCGTGTACAGATTTATAGTACTACTTTAATTTTACACTCCCTCACCTATGAGATAGTCTCTCTTCTCTATAGTTTCATAGATTAATCTATGGAAGAAAAACAGGAAAATACAATTACCTCGAATTAGTAAAATACATGCATATATTTTTGAAATTAAATGCAAAGAAATAGAAATGCTAGAGCTGTATAAAATTTTACAAAAAGATGCAAAGAAACAAGGTTTGTGTGATTTTTTTTTCTTAACGTCGTATCCTAAAGCAGTCTAAGGCTTATCGATGATGAACCTCGTAACTTTCAGCCTCGATCAGATGACGAGAACGACACCTGAGCTGGCACCCTACTCTCCAAACTTCTATAACCCTATAACGTGAGGATTATGTGCCACGACAAACTTCACGTGCATCGTCCCCTCTATACGGCCGGTCTTCAATGGTACCAGGATTCTCAAGTCCTTTTTTTAATTATCTCAATAGATTGTATTATTGGTATGTGTGGACAGTTATTCTTGTAATTAACATCTTTATTTAAAAATAATAAAACGGAAATTTTTCTTTAAAAATGGTTAATAAAGAAAACTTTTTAAAATTTAGGAATTGATACTGAATAAGGGAATAACGTTTCCTTTTTTAAAAAAATAACAATGTTATGTGGTCTGAATTATCCTTTCAGCATAACCATGCGTCATTTTCAAAACTTTGATCTAAAAAAATGCAATTTCCTTAATCAAATTACACATTTTACGTCGAGATAACAATTAATACTCTTTCTGTGTATCCTTTGCTCAAAGACAAATTTTCATAAAATTCACTATTTCATCTCTGTTTATTCCCGCAAGTGAAACAGAACTATTTCTAAATTGATTCCTTTATGTTTTTTAATTCTTCCTATATGTCTAATTTTTGTCTCTGATTTATTTTTATAATCAATCTTAACCTCCCCCTTCAAATACACGATTCTATAATTAACTCTTTAATAATAATTCTTGTTTAACTTGAAAGTATGACGTTATATAATAAAAGATTAATCAAAAAGCTGAAAAATTAAAACCATTCTTATTTATATCGTAAACATAACTAAACCAAGAGCGTAGCAAACGTTGAATTCATCTCCTAAAAAAATAAAAAATAAATAAATAAAAATTATCTTTCTTAAAAAATAAGATCTAAAAATCTCTCTAAGTATTATCAAAAATTTTTAATATAATAGCAACGAGAGATGTACTTTTATCACCAGATATTAGTAATCTGAACCTTATTAAAAATATCTTTAAGGTAGAAAATAGCTCAGAGAAGCTTAATCCTTGTTATCCACATAAGAAGGACTGAATTTCACTGAGTTGGTGTAATGCATAATATAAGCACGTAATTACCTAATTGAATAATAACTGAGATTTAAATACATAGATTAAAATTACTAAATACAATTAGAAAAAAAATAAGTATTCTGCTGCAAAGTATTTCATAGCAAATAAAAAAAATCTCTCTGTAAATACCTCAGTAGAATTTATTTTTACTGATGTAAAAATAAATTCGTGAGAAAATCGCATTTCTTAAATAATACTTCAAGAATATTATAGATCTGAAAAAATTAAATGCTTTTAAGTAAAACAGAGCTAAAAAAAACTTTCATTTAAACTTATTAAAAGTGTTCACTGCTGGTCATGTGAGGTTGTGTTGATAGTTAATGCTATGAAAATGTAGATTGTCCTCAGAAATCAATTTACTTAAATGACAAATATAATTCAAAAGTAATAATAATTGAGGATTGTTAGTGTATTACATTGATTTTGATAAGTTTTTTAATATCTTTTTCTTATATCATAATTTGACTATACGCCAGTGCGTGTTAGGCACTGGATGCAAAATTATCCCAAATGACCCATTACGCGCTGGCACGTGACGTGTAAAAATTTTAAAAAAGGAAAACAAGTGACAAACGAATATATATATATATATATATATATATATATATATATATATATATATATATATATATATATATAGTTGTGGGATCATTTTCCCATTTTCGAGGAATCTTACAAATGACATGCCGCCTCTCGCACGTCTTGCAACTTTTTCTCTTGATAATCTGAAATATCATGGGCACTTAGGGGAGAATTCTTCATCGTTGTTATAACTGACATCCCTCTGTTACTCGTCTGAAAGGTAAGCCAACAAATTTGTAATGGTCATACTTGTTAGTGAGTGAATGAATATTAACGTCACACTGTTCAGCTACACGAGGGCTTTTGGCGACGGACCTCGTAATTTTGAACCATGGTCAAGTGACGTGGACGACACTTGAGCTGTTACCCCCTCTCCTAACTACCACACCACACCAACGGGAGGACGTTTGAGCTCTCGACAGATTTAACGTGCATATCTGCCCTACACGGTGGGTCTTTACTGGTACTGGGCTCGAACTCGAGACAAGACCAGCCACGATCCGATACCTTGACCACTCGGCTGTCATGGTCATCTAACACTCGTTAGAGGCTTATTTGAATGGAACTGTTCTTTGGGGTGGGAGACATGAAGATCTGTCGTCTCTGTACAATTCATATTAAAAAAATTTTAATAACTAATAAAGCTATAAATTCGAAGTCACATATCTTCACAATTAGCTTTTAACATTTAATCCAGGCAATTACCAGCAAACACAACGAACATGTAATGCCGATTAATGTAGAGCGTAACAGTTAAGGTGTAGCGCACATTTTACGCGTGGGCGCGTGATTTGCTACTAAGATATCACTCCACATCACGCCCTGGAGGGGGATTGGCAACGAAATGATACTTTTGCAAGAAACGTTTAAGAAAATGCTCTCATATCACAAGTGGGAGAATTAAATAACTCAGCTGAGATTATATTTATGCTTGATATTTCCGATACATTTTTATAAAATCTACTTGAAAAATTATTTAGTAAATTGGAATCAGCATAAAATGTATTCTAATGCTTAATGTCCAATTTACTTTATTGAATCTTTTTTTTTTTCACTTTTCAATCTACGACAAGAAAAAATGAAGCATTTACGAAAGCAACTTTAATAAGTAAGTATTGGAAAAAAGTCATTTCTGTTAAAGGATTCTCTATATTTAGCATTATTATCTTTTTAAGTCTTTTAAGTTACATACTGTATCATTCGATGTGTACCAATACCAATGGTGATACTAATGAAAAATTAAGTATATTTATCCCTTAGAACCCTTTTTCAGGCAACCAAGTATCAACAAGAAGAAAAAATTATTTGCAGCTTATCAGGAGGGAAGTAACCTTTATCTCAAAATTTTCTTTTATCCGTTTAATTTTCCTATTTTCAATACAATATAAAAGTATAATGTAAAAAGGTTCAGGGATTATATAAAAAAAATTTATTTGAGCACTTATACAACAACATTGAAAGTTGTGTATTTTGCAAACATAAAAAAGCTCCAGTTAAAAAATTATTTTTAAAATGTGACTTAATATTATCAGATTAGTTTTTTTACGGTAAGAGTGATTTAAAATAAATTTTATTGAATCTGACTAATTTGTGTGTGTGTCCTTTTTTGAGGAGGTTTATTTTATTGGTGGAAATCATCAAGGTAGTGATTTTCAGATCATAATTAAATTTATGATTCTTGAATATTTTCGGTAATATTGATGTATTAATCCAATAGGCAATGACTTCCCAAACTTAAGGAAAATTCAAAAAGTTCTGATTGAGAATTCTCTATTCAATGGAAGTTAAATTAAATTTGGAGGGGGAGTGGAGATATATCAAACAGTGATTCATAAATCAAGCATAAAAAATGATAGGCTATATTATATATGTATTGTTACGATGATCAGGGTTCGAGGATTTTATGCAAATGAGTCGCAAAGAACAAGACAGTTCTTTAAGAGCGATGAGAGTTTATTGTTGAGGAAACAATCTTTGAAATACACACAGGATTCAGCAGAAAAATTCGCAGAATAAATCTCAGAATGTCTTCACACCTTCAATAGCCCTCAAACACAATTATCAGTGTCTAAAATACAAGTATGAAATACAAATATGCGAAAGATTATTCACAAGCACACGCTCGTTCAACAGCCGAAGTAATCACTAAGCGCTTCAATGGTCAAGACTTCTAGTCGCTAGTCAGCGCAATATTCACTAATCACTGTTCAAAACCATACTAACTAATCCCTGGTCAAAACAAGACTGACTCAGCTCGGCAAGCGTCTCCCTATTTATATCCCTCGAGGAATTTTCTTGAACTTTCATAAATCGTGAAATTAGTGGATTTCACTAATAAGTTCCAGAAGAATCCAGAGGTTCCCAAACTAGCCAAAAGGGGTCGCCAAAAATTATGCCAACTTGGCTCTATCACCAAGATTTCGATGAGTTCTCACTGAATCGCCATTATAGTGTAAGGGATGGCGTTGCTTGAGAATATTACAATTTTAACGTAAATTAAATATAACTTAGAGTAATGTAAATGCATTACACATCCAAATACAGATCATTTACACTAGTTTACGAAATTCGTAGTAATATATATGCTAGGCTATACATAAAAAACTTATTTTAAGAAACTGAAGTTGAGGATGCTAACAGATTAAAAAAATATAAATACTAAGATTAACTTACTTTACAAAACAAAATTTGAGACACTAGTAAAGGAAATACATTGAACCCAAGCAGCATTCTTCTTATTTAACATCACTGTAAAAATAAACACACCAGAATTCTACTCTGGTAATTAACTTTTCGGAATTCAAGAAAGAAAGAAAAGAAAGAAAAAAATGAATAACAAAATTGCAGTATTTTTGGTATCATTGAGGTAATAAATTATTTTCAAGTCTAATGTATAACCTTGAGACTCTACAGAATTAATTTCCAGTTCTCGCTGCAGAAAAGGTTGAGAAAAAATTATCTATTTAACTAAATACGAAAATACTTAAAGTCCGTGGGTGATAACATGATATTGACGAAAGCATGAATCTATTTATATCCTAAAACTAAAATAGTCAATTGGAAATATTATTAATTAAAATTTTGTTATTAATTCACACATAAACCATTTTTATAACAAAGAAATTAAATATTTTTAACTCCAATTCAGCTTATACCCGATTTTACACTCATGTTTGTCAGTTTTTGTAAGTCCATATATGTTCAATGAAACTTTTTAATGACTTTTTACGGTTCGAGAGACTCCCTATTTAAAATTATAAGTAATCAATCATCGAAAAAAAATTTTAAGTAGAATATTTTTTTTTCAATATGACTGCTCCCCTAATATTATTTCATTTTAAAATGCTTTATATTGTATTTTTCTGTAAAAGTAATACAAAGATCTAACGTTAATTTGATTATTAACATTGATTCCATAGTTAGAAAATGAAATAAACGAAAAGGTATTTTGATTTGATGATTAAAAATTGTGTGTGTGTTTAAAGTAAGATTTGTAATGCCTTAAAAAAACTTACATTGTCTTAAAAAAGTGCCGTTTGTTTCTTGATTTTTCGCTAAAAAGTTTGCAAGTTAACTTGGTTTTTATAATAACTGTATAGTATGTTTCTTTTATAGTAAATTTTAAAATTTCTTAACTCATGAAAAATTTCTAATGTATCCATTCTAGACTAAATAATTCTATCCAAAGTGAGTTGTAAAAAAATAATTTTTTTGAAAGAAATTATTTGTTCTATTATTTACAAGCTTCACTTATTATTGTTTTTTTTTAATTTCATTACCGCACTACCAAAAAAATTACTTAAATAAATGTAATATAGTTTCAAATTTCCAAAGAGATGCATCTGAGAAAAAAATTTATATAAAAAATTCATAATTCTAGTTAAGAAATTTCCTTCTTAATTAATGTTTGATAACTATTTTAACTACTTAATTGCAAAAAAAAGAAAAAGAAAAAGATAGTGTTACACACACAGGTAATAAATTTGCTTTTAAATCTGAGCATCGGGACTATGAACTGAGGATGAAATTAACTGACAAATAAAAAAAAAACCATGAAAGTTACAAAGTCACCGTCTAAATTGAATAAGGTATAAATCATAAAGTATAATGGATCACATGTTACACTTTTCAATCTAAAATTTCATGAATACTAATCCAAAATCAGGTAAGCTATTTACTTAGATGTAAAGTAGGTACAACATTGCATTAACAGGGCAGCTAATGTTTATGTTAGATCACATAAATTTGGTCAAGTTTTTTTTAAGCATAATATTCTGCTTATTTGGATTCTGAATATTTTTGAGATAATCAACTAATGACTTTATTTTGAACTTCTTGCAACTATACTAACATGACAGAGAAATGGAAGTGAAAATGTTGATAAGAAAAATGAAACATTTATTAATGAAAAAACATTTGCTTTAATCCCTTGCCAGTGTCACCCGAATACAGTTCGGACAACTACTCCCCTCAGGGGCTCACCTTCTTTAGGTCAGTACGGGTGTCACAATCCCGAAGTACCCTAGTGATCTTTTCCTTTTCCCATTTACGAACCTGGGGTACTCTAGTGATCCTTCTCTATTTTCGACCCTCCTTCTTGTCATTCAATTTATCCTTTCTTTCTTTTCCCGTCTAGATCACTGATTTACACAAATGTTTGGCGCAGTATAGCCAGATTTGGCTCTTGCGCCATGGAATCTCACATTCCCTCACTCACTCGGGCAACTACTACATGCAATATTTGAGATGCCTGGTCTGACTTCGGGCAGGAGAAAAATTAACGTTTCTATTTTGTTAAGCCCGAGCTAAATGCGTTTTTACTTAGGTTACTTAATTCACTATTTTCCTAATAGATGACATTAGTAGTTAGACGTGATAAGACGTGAGACCCGAGTTAATTGCAGAGTGCGATATGGGCTTGTGTGTAGTACCGTATTTTGGGACATACCAATGTACACCCCAGCAACCCCCGCATTGTGGGGAGCCCAGAGTTCTAGGGGGCCCCAAAGCCTGACTGACACCAAGTATCTACCCTTTGCAAAATCCGACTTGGGGCCCTAAACCTGACTTTGCAGTTTTGCCCAAATGTTCTCCATTACGCCACTGACCATACCGTTAAAGATTTGTAAAATGCATGTATTGAAAATCATATTTTTTTGTTGTGTTTGTACATTATATTATACTAGTTATATCACACTTAGCTTCAAATTTTTGTTTAATTTGCAGTAACTGAATAAAAATGCGTGTGTAACCTACTACTTTTTGATGTATATGTAAAAATTATAAACATAATAGTTATTGCCCTTAAAATTCTATTTTGGTAATAAAAAAACATTTTTTCTAACTTTTATAATAATATAATGAACAAAATTAAACATTCAAAAAAATGTCCCATTTTTGGTCCATTTTTCTGAAATATACGTCACAGTTAAGGGGTTAAAAATAAATCACTAAAATTCCGAACCAGAATATTCATACATCATCACAACTGTAAAAAATAAAAGGCTTCTAAATAATGCACGAGATCATGCATTGATTAAATTCTTCTCTACAAATTCTACCTCTTTTGAGCCTCAATATGCCTATTCCCTTCGCTCAAAAGCATTGTATAGACTTTTTCTATTAATTTCCAGAAAATAAATCTGATCCTTCCGAACAAAATGTCAAAATATGTCCCCGGATAATAATATAGAGATCACTACTTTTAGCCTTACGAAAAATACGACTAGGAAAAGTGAAAAAAAAGTAAGGAAATTCTGCAGTGATCCCCGAATTAATTGCCTATTATCCGAGATAGCAACCCCTAAGGACCACTGAATATATGGAATAAATATATTGCGCAACAAAATCTAATCAGATTCTCCTCTTTCGGCAACATTAGTGATCTAGTGTAATCTTATACGACTCAGATAGACTAATTTTTTGACTACACTATGAAACATGAATCTGATAAAGTAATTTTAGTAATTCGTTACATTGAAAGCAAAAGGGATTTTTTTTTATAATCAAAAATAAACTTTCTTGTAATTACTCTTGCAATCTATGCAGTTCTTTTGTCAAAAAAACTTAAAAGGTAACATAATCTGACCCATAGTATTAATATTTAAAACTTAATTTTTTTAAAATAAAATACAAACAAATTAAAGCAGCGTAAAATTTTACTCTTGATTGGAGCATTTAAATTACTGAGGTACCGATATTATTTTAATACTTACAGGACTACTTTTAACTTCAAAACTATTAGTTTTGGCATTTCTATTTTTTTAAAAATCTATTCAGAGCATTTTATTTAAATTACATACTACATAAAATGGAAATCCTTTTAACCAAAATGTATTAATTTTGTAAAAGATAGTGTTTACTAAATAATAATAAATATATGATGATCTTATATCTCGTACCGGGGGGGACATCACATGTATTTGGAATCCTACTGTAAAAAAGGAACATAAAGAAAAAAAATTTTTTTCAGACGTTCTTTTCCCCATATGTAGATAATATAAGCCTAGAAATTTTCTCAAACTCAGGTATGAAGTTCTATTTCCCATCTATGTATTTCTTAATTTGCAATGCATAAAATAACAAAAGGATATTTATTTGGTTCAAAGTAAACAAAAATAAAACAGATAAAAAACAGACTAAAATATTAGCTACAAGTGCAAGGGTTGCCCAAATGAAAAGTAATCACGAGTGATAGCATCACAAGCACAGCAGTGGTAGCAACGCTACAGCGCGCGTTCTCAGGGTCATAAAAGAAAGTTCGAATATGTTAAGCCGTTTACGTATAGTCAATTAACCTGTACGTCAATTTGTGCTAAAGATGGATGTGTTCAAAGAAAAACAGTATGAGTTTTAACGGCAGTATGCAAGTGTATATATATATGTGGAAAACTATGTCGAACAATGTTATGTTACCATTTCACACCCCAATAAAAGAAAACGAGTGTGCACTGGAATCATACATCATCTCGTGACAGTGGTAGCCAAGTTGTTATGGTCACGAACTTGTAGACGAAGTGTCGTGGGCTCAAGTCCTGGAGCGACTAAAGACCCACCATGTAGAGGGGCCAATGCCCGTTAAATCTGGGGAGACTCAATATCCTCCCGTTGGTCTAGTACAGGGATAGTGAACCTTTATGAATCAACGTGCCATTTTTTGTTAAGAAATGTTGAATGAGGTATAGACGTGCCGTCAAATAATTTTGACTTGGGATTATTGGAAAAATAATGAGAAACTAAATACTAACAACTCAAGACTCTTTATTTACTACGAAAAAATGCATTTTGCACTTACAGTAGTAAATATTTTAGTGTAATCCAAATTAAAAAAACATTAATGTGACTTCTGACAAATATCTAACTTTAGGATTATAAGTTATAAGATATTACTTTTAATAGAATGCAAGCTGAATTAGAGTCATCTGTAAAACGGTTTCTAAGCTAGTCTTTAATGTTATCTATTTCTGAAAATAATAACTCGTAGGCATAGGTAGATGGAAATGTTGTTAAAATAGCACGAGTCAGCTTCTTCAAACAGTTCAATGCGTTTGGAATCTAATTCTATGTTTCCAAAATTTCGTGGCTAGCATTTTTACTCATATTGCTTATTAATCTTTTTGTTTCAATCGATTAACACTTTTTCCTTGTTTCAATAACTTTTGAATCCATATTGAGAATTTCTTGTCAAATTCTTCAACTTCCAATTAGTCGAATTGAGGCAAGTTTAGTTTATCAAATGAAGTCACATCAGGGTACATCATAAACTTGAGCGTTTCCGACAATTCTTTAAACTAAGAAAATAAGCCTGAAAATGCCTTGATTGAAGAATAAATTATGGAAATAAATTCTTCAATACCTTTTTTTTTCTTTGTCTGGTTTCTCATGTGCATCTAAATTATTTATACATTTTTTTTTCAAGTTTGGGAAATATTTGCTGTTTTTTGTAATAATATCGTTTATGAAAACATGCAGTTTAGCGACAAAAGTGCAAATAAGATCACTCATGAGGATTACTTCATAGTAAGCTTCGTTATTTTGAACTAAAATGAAAACCACTTTGATCAGTGGCGTGCCCAAAAGTTTGTATCGTGTACCATTGGTTCGCCATCCCTGATCTAGTAGTTAGGAGAGGAAAGTGCCAGCTTAGGTGTCATTCACGTCACTCGACCATGGTTACAAATTACGAGGTCCTTCGCCAATAGCCCTCATGTTGCTTTTTAGTGCAGAGTAAATACAACTCTTCAATTCACACATATCATCTGCTTCGCCGAAAAAATCAAAAGTAGTACCATCTGCAAAAAAAAAAGGAATTAATATTTTTCTTCGATTTTGATTCATTTCCTGAAACAAAAGTGGACTATTAATTCGGCGTAATATTGTAATACTCTCACAAAACTTCACAAAATAATCAAAAACTTTGCCTTCGCTCATAAGTTGTCCCTCTTCAGGATAACACCATAGCACACGTCTCCCGTGAAACCCATACGAACGTACAAAAATTTCTTTGAGAAGTGTTGAAACACGCAGTATATGGGATTTTCACATTTCTTTTGGAGTACTTAAGTTATCCAACTACGTTCGGAACCGTGACTTTAAAAAAGTGCATAATTGGATAATTTTCATGATATTTAGTGTCACTCAGATTAGAATAAATGCATAAAATTGTTTTAAGAACACACATTTTGACAAAACAAATTTATTTAAATATAATATTTTGGCAAAATTTTTTCTCCTTTTGTGAAAAAGGCTTCTATTAGAATAATATTTTGCCTGTATATAGCTTAGACCTCTCTACAGAGGCTCAACTAGAATGTTTGAAAAATTCACATTATTTTCAGAGTTACCATCAATTGAAATAATTATTCGTGTTTTTTCTTAAAATTGCTCCCCTCTGTTGTGGTAAAATATGAATAAACCCACTTCTAAGTTATATATTTCAAAAATTCTAGTTGAGCCTCTGAACAGAGGTCTGAGCTATATACAGGCAAAATATTATTCTAATAGAAGCATTTTTCACAAAAGGAGAACATTTGGAAAAAAGATTATTCTAAGTTAATTTTTTGCCAAAATATTGTATTTAAGTAAATGTTTTTGTCAAAATGTCCTTAAAACAATTTTATACATATATTCTAATCTAAGTGATACTAAATATCTTGAAAACTATCCATTTATGCGCTTTTGAAAATCACGGTTCCGAACGTAGTCGGATACCTTAAAAAACCTGCATAAGGGGAACGTTTTCATGTGGACGACAAGAAGAAGGAAGCAGTGTTGGACTACTTCAAAAAACAATCTCAATCATTCTACATCCGAAGTAAACATTAAGTCGATCGCGCTCGACTAGTGGACCACCAAGACATTTTGGGGTGATCGCCTTCCCATAAAACGTTAGACGTGAATACTAAAAGAAACACAGGTGGTTATCATGATAATGGAAACACCCGTGAATAAAAGAGACACGGTGAATAAAACTGCTACCAAATTTGAGACACGTTTTCAAGAATTTACTAGACTAGAATCAAAAGTTGCATTCATGGGTTACCCATTTGGCATAGTTGATGTGAAAAATGTAACTAAAAATATGTTCTCTTTTATCTCTCGAGGAAAATAAAGTTTTTCTCCTTTAAAAGGACGTAATCTGTAAGGGAAAACTTTTGGAATCTAATAGACGAAATAAAATACCCCAATTTTAAAGAAGCTGCAATTCATTTAATATGGTTCTTTCGCTCTACCTATCTGTGTGAATCTGCATTTTCAACGAAGAATATATTTAAGACAACATATCACTCTCGCTTCACAGACGACCACTTAGAATCCATTGCAAGATTAGCAGTTAGTAATTATATACCGAGGTATTCAAGATTGGGGCGTATAATATTATATGAAGACGAAGTCTTCTATTGAGACTATAGCTACGAGAACTATAATTTTAAGAAAAAATTATTTATTTTTTCATATATTGTGAATTGTTTGAAAATGTCTCATTTGATGTTATTAAATTTATGGGCATAATTATTATGTTTGTATTTTACGTTTTACTTAAAACGTAGTTTTAAAAGAGTAAGTTTTTCTTCTGTAGTTATGTAGGTAAGTACACATATTCTGTATTTATTATTGTTATA
This sequence comes from Trichonephila clavipes, assembly GCA_019973935.1. Taxonomy (NCBI): domain Eukaryota; kingdom Metazoa; phylum Arthropoda; class Arachnida; order Araneae; family Nephilidae; genus Trichonephila; species Trichonephila clavipes. The sequence continues at coordinate 118,568 of BMAU01020729.1, read as the reverse complement.
ATACAAATATTGTTGAGCTTTTTCTTTTTATTTTTTGCTCATCACACACACCTACGTCACAAGGTGGACCGCAACACCTTGAAAAATTAAAAGTAGATCGTGCCTTGTAAAAGTCTGCCCGCCCCTGTTCTACATCATGGACACTCACCTGCTGCCGAAACGATGGGACCAATTTGACGATTCCTTTTTAATTTCCAGAAAAAGTATTATTTTGTTCAACTTGTCCACTTGTCATTAGGGCAACCCTTATAAAGAGTGTTTTTTTCCAGGTATAGAAGTTTAAGTTGGTATTACTTTCCAAGATGGCGACCGATTTAACAGCTGTCAAGTGATTTATTCTCAGTTTGGTTTGGCAATTCATCAAAACGATCATCAAGCAAGGCGTAGATTCGTCGAATGGGCCCAAAACGAGATTGCCGTTGTTCCCGATTTTCATAAGCGAATTTTGTTTAGCGATGAAGTGCACTTCTGGTTGAATGGCTACGTCAACAAACAAAACTGCCGCATTTGGAGTGAAGCTAATCCACAAGTGTATGTCGAAACACCGTTACATCCAGTAAAACTGACTGTTTGGTGCGCTTTATGGGCTGGTGGAATCATTGGTCCGTACTTCTTCAAAAACAATGAAGGCCACAAAGTTACAGTTAATGGTGATCGGTATAGAGCCATGATTACTAACTTTTGCATTCCTGAATTGAACAATCATGATGTCCAGGAGCTGTGGTTCCAACAAGACGGCGCAACATGTCCCACAGCTCGTGCCACAATCGATTTATTGAAAGACACGTTTGGTGACCGCCTAATTTCACGTTTTGGACCTGTGAATTGGCCTCCAAGATCTTGTGATTTAACACCGCTAGACTATTTTCTGTGGGGCTATGTAAAGTCATTGGTCTATGCGGATAAGCCACAAACACTTGACCATTTGGAAGACAACATTCTCCGTGTTATTGCCGATATACGGTTACAAATGTTGGAAAAAGTCATCGAAAATTGGACGTCCAGATTGGACTACATCCGAGCCAGCCGTGGCAGTCCTATGCCAGAAATCATATTTAAAATGTAATGTCACAAGATTATCTTTCGAATAAAAAAAATTCATGTCAATCGAATAATACATCGTTGTTTTATTGCAATTTAATGTTCTATACCTCTAAAAAAAACACCCTTTACTAAACTGTACGCCTTACACCATAATTACTTCCATTATAGAAAAATGCTCTACTGGAATTTCCAGTTGCATGCAGAAAAATATAAAACCAACAAAAAAATAATACTCTTCTTATTAGCATTCTACGCTTATTACACTTTCTTAAAACCTACAGTATTTTAGTCTGATGTTCTTTTATTTGTAAAATTTAAATAAGGAATGTAAAAAATACAATAACCGTAAAGACAAGGTGCTTAACACTAGCTTTGATAAAACAGCCAATTTCACAAAATCTAAAAATTTGTTCAGTTTCCTACTTTTTAAAACAGATTTAATTTTCTTTAAGTTATAGTCACACTATGTAATAACTTAGAGAGGTATTACTGGCTGATTGTTATTTGCCTGGTTATTTGTTCAAATGGTTATAATGAAGCCAGTATATGAGAAGGTACCACACTGTCTTAGTTTGCATAGTACCCTTCTTGAAGGTTTCAAAATTTAGATCAGCATCTTTAATTATTCCATTCGAAGTCACAAAATTCGGCTATGTACCAACGACCCTACAAAGCGGGTAAAATATTATTTACATGGTCTCGTTTACCGTTTCTCATCCTCTTGAAAAAAAATGTCTGTATGCCTCTCATGTACTCAGTTTTACTTTTATTTATTCGAGGTCTAAGCAAATATTTCATGCAACATTATTTGACTTGTATGTACTTTGTGTTTATTAATATTTAGATACAATTAATTTTATATCTTTTATACTCTTCTCTCTTTCTTTTTCCAATTCCTACAATTATAGCTCACACTCTCTATATAGTTATTTATTTATCTTGGTGGAATTTTCAATCGTTTATAAAATACATTTTAAAACGCTCAATTGAGCTGAAATTTTATATACATGATTATTTTGGATGACAATGCAATAATTTAATTATAATTAATAAAAATAAATTCGTTAAAACTAATTATTTAAAGAATTACAAATACAGCCACGTTGGCGACTTAAGCGACCATTTTGGCGTATCAAAATTTGAAAAGTTTTTTTCTCAATTTTTAAAGCATTCAGTTGAACTGAAATTTTATATACACGATTGTTTTGGATGGCAATACGATAATTTAATGATAATTAAGAAAAATTAATTACCATTTAATGTTGCGATTCTCTGTCATATGTATATACATATTTATATTAATTGTAACTATTTAATAAAAAGTAGCTAAAATAAAAGTTTTCTTTTTTGATCTAAGTAGGAAATGACTTAAATTTTTTTTCTATATTACTTGTTGGTTTCTCTTCCCTTCTATTTACAACACGGCAGACCCGCCGTGTAGAAGGGGTGATGTACGTTAAATCTGTCGAGGCTCAAACGTCCACCCTTTGGTGTGGTGTAAAAGTTAAGAGAGAGGGGTACCAGCTCAGATGTCGACTTCGTCACTTGAATATGGCTCAAAATTACCAGGTTGGCTCCAATAGCCCTCGTGCATATTTATAGTGCGATATTAATATAACTCTCGCACACTTTCATAACCCCTTATTTGTGTGTATAATGGGAATTAATTTAAAAATAGTACTCTCTTAATCCTTGTTATTAAAGAAATTTATCCCTTCTCTCCTCATTCCGTTGAGATGTGGCAGACGGTTGAAAGACGAGCTTTGCTGTCATGGAAATGTGAAGTCATTTTCTCTTCGCTTTCCTATGAAAGTGAAACAGAAACTAAATCCACTGGGAGAGTGGTTTCCCACTCACCCCTCCACCAACGTTGTTGTGCTGCACTCAATGTGGACTGTTATCTATTTTTATGTAACTTCAACAAAGTATTCTCTGTTCAACTTGTTATGATGAGTGGATAATAGAGCTTTCTCTAAGGTTCCACGTAAATGTGTAACCGTTACCGTTACCTAATGGATATTAAAGATTTAAAAGCTTGAGAGAAGTAATAGAAATTTTCAACTACAACTTTATTATACTTTACTTCCATTATTCTCGACCTATTTTTACAAGAAACAAAATTTACACATTCATATTCTTTTGATAAAAAGCAAAATTCTAAGCATGAACCACACCTCCTTTACGCTTTTCAACCGTTATTGAATAGCATTTTTTCCATCTTTCCTTTTGAGTTACTCTGTTATTTTCTGGTTTTTCACCTGTTGCGACATCCAATTTCTTCAGTAGAAAAGAAGGATTCTACCAACTTATTCATTCTCAGCACTCATAAAAAAAACTCGCATCTGATTGACAAGCGAAGAAATTTTTTCCTTTCACACAATAATTAGAATTCAAGTGGAATAGATAGTTTGTTTCATCTTAGAACTCTAACTGCAATTAAACTTTAGAAAGGGTATAATTTGTGAAGAAATTATACATTCCTGTGATTATCCATTTATATATAAACAAAGCGATTCATTTATTCCCTCATCACCAGATCTCCAGAAATATTAGATCTACAGATTTGAAATTTGACAGACATGTCTCTTTTTTGTTGAGTAGAGATCCGCTAAGAACATGTCTGGCAAAAATCGACTCCCAAGGGAAGATTATGGGAGTGTAAAAGATAAATGTGTAGCTCCGTTTGAGAAATTCATATTCTGTCATTTTTAATTCAAGAGAATAGTTGAAAAAAACTTTCTGTTATTTAACTATTAGACCTGTAGATTTGAAATTTGTCAGGTATGTTTTGTAGAGTAGAGTTCCACTAAGAACATGTTTTGCAAAAATTGACTGCCGAGGGGAGATTATGGGAGTGTAAAAAATAGATATATAGCCCGATTGAGAAATTCATATTCTGTCCCTTTTAAATCAAGTGGTGAGGACTAAAGAATGTTTTTAAATATAAATAGAAGTTTAATGCTAGAATTTGAATATCAGTAACTTAAAAACAATAAATAATCGTACAATTTTATGAAATACCCAGTGAAGCATGCAAATGCCAGTTTGTAGGTATAGGTTAAGACCCAGTCGAGTAACAGGAGTTTTTTCTTAAAAAATTCTACACACACACACAATCTGAAAAAGTTTCACTAAAAAAAATTGTCTCTTAGAAGAATACTTAAAAAACAAGTAATATAAAACAAAATTAAGTCAATTCCCACTTAGGTCAGAAAGAAAAATTTTATTTCAGTTACTTTTTTATTAAATAATTACAATTAATATAAATATGTATATACATAGGACAGAATTCCAATATTAAAAATCAAAACAGGAAGCAATTTTCTTACAATTTTGCGTTTTCCTTTCTATATATGGTGTTGGAATTTTTTTTGTTTTTGTTACTATTTACTCATTAATTAAATTTAATTATTCTAATAAAATACACAGTCCAGTCACATTAATGTGACCACCACGTACTTTCGACTTTGACGTTAAATAACCAATCACAGAAGGATGCTGGCATCGCAGTGCTATTGAGCGCATATAAAGGGTGTGTGAGGGCTTCGGAAAACACTACAGTCGTTGGCGTAATGCAAACATGTAAAGAGTTATCCGAAGTCCAAAACGGCACAATTTTTGGCTTTCGGGAAAAGGTTGGAAGCATTTCCTCAACGGCTAAGTTTGTGGACTGTTCGTGTGTCACCGTGGTTAAAGTATACCGTGCATGGCAAAATGGGACCGTTCAAAATCAATGACGTGGCAAATGTGGTGTACCACGGGCCATAGGTGATAGAGGTGACTGACGGCTGCAGAGGTGAGTTCGGGAGACTAGACGTGCTACCCTTAAGCAACATACCACCCAGATGAACCAAGGGGCTACCAACAGTGACTTCCAAACTACTGTTCAGCGATCGTTGTTGCGTCTGGTTCTCCGAAGCAGGCGCCTGGTTCATGCACCTATGCTGACTGCTGTTCATCAGCAACGAAGACTGGAATTTTCACACAGGTACCGCAACTGGGCATCCAATGAGAGGCGACAGGTTGAGTTTTCTAATTAATCACGCTTTATACTCCATCGGATGGATGGTTGGTGGCAAATACGGCATGAAACGTCTAAAAGCAAACACCCTGCAACAATTACTGGCAAGGTTCAGGCTGGAGGCGGGAGCATTATGGTCTGGGGAATGTTTTCCTTAAATTTTCTGTGTTTATTCATCATTGTGGAAAGAACGATGGATCAATAGAAGTACGCATCTGTCTTTTCAGACCATGTCTACCCCTTTATGCGCATTGTTTTTCCTCAGGATGGTGGCATCTACCAGCAGGACATTGCGGAGTGTCATACAACTGACAGCGTACGTGCGTGGTTCAAAGAGCACTAGGATCAATTTATCGTTCTTCCGTGTCCAGAAAACTCACCTGACTTAAACCCAATCAATAATCTATGGAACCATTTCGATCGGGTTGTTCGCGCCTTGGGTCCTAACGCGCGTAATCTAGTGCAGCAATAGAGTCGGCATGGCTCAACATCCTTGTGAATACCTTGAGGATCCAAAATGAATATTTTCCCCTCTGCGAAAGATGGTTATTCTGGCTTTTGACAGTGGTCACATTAATATAACTGGACTGTGTAGTATAGGAAAAAAAAGAAATCGAATTTCAAGAACTAAGCCATTCCAGGTGGGATTCGAACCTTCGAGCTTTAAATTATAAGTCCAATGCGCTATCCATTGCACTACAGATACACAACGAACGATTTTCCTTTCTATACTTACTGTTAGACCATTGTTTTTGTTTGTTACTATTTATTCATTAATTTAAAAAAATAATTAATATTTGAAAAAAATGTATTAAAATCAAATGTCATCCACTACAAGTTTTAAAAAATGAATTTGAACTTGAGTGGATGATTAAAAGGTATTTCGTTAACGACTGGAAATTTGAACTATATATATATATATATATATATATATATATATATATATATATATATATATATATAGGGAGAGTGGGAGCTAATAGTAGGAATTGAAAAATGGGTCAAAGTGGAAGGGTGGGAAAGTTTAAATCAATGAGCAACACAAAAATAAATCTACATTTGGACGATAATTAGAATTTCACGCTGTAGATACCTCTAAAGAAACTTATAAGATAAAGATTTGTATAAAAAACTAAGAAAAAACGCATATAATAATGCTACAAAATGAAAAATAACTTAAGTTAGAGCAAAAATATTAAAGAATATTTCACAGATTAGTTCACAAAAGTTTCCTCATAGCATTAAAAAACTTACGCGTCCAATATCGTACAATAGAAGGAATAATTTAAATTAGATACAATATTAAGTAATCGGAGCATAAATTAAAAAAAATGGTTATGTATTCAGTTCAAATATAAGCTAAGATTTATGTGAAAAACTTATTTTCCAATTCGTTTCGATCTGAAATTAATTCAATAACGAGTATCATTTTTCCTCTAACTCATGAAATAATTAAATTGAAATATTGAACAAGTTTTTTTGACATCTACATTTACTCTTTTGCTAACCTAAATAATTCTTTTGCAAATAAAAAAATTGCCTTTTTTTTATACAAATTATTAACTTTCTTAAATTTCTCTTTTGGGCTGTTTGGTTTGAGTTGCTGTTTTTTTCTAGAGTTTCATATGAGTTATTGCCGAAAATCTCGTATTTCAGAATCTCGATCCCAAGACTAGGAGAAAAATTGAGCTGTCGGTTCTTCATTTAACGCGTACATTTTTATTTTGAATTATCCCTGTTTAGTTCTCCAGTTTCTCTAAGCCATTTTTTAATTTAAATCTATTTTAAAAAATAGATTAATAATTAGAAATTTCTAAATAAATTTTCTCAGAATTATTGATTAACGATTTTCCAAACTCTTCCCGCGCTTGTATTTTTCAAACACCAAGGAAATCTTTCTTTCCGCCAAGAATTGTAAAAATAGTTTTTTCTAGAAGTTACAGGGATTCTTCGAAAAAAGGCAAATTTATTAGGTTTTGAAATTGAAAACAAATTCTTTTTAAAATGAAATTTATACCTTTGTTGATCAAATTTCTTTTTTTGCAAATCGTATTCACACCCTATAAAATAAACACATGTAATCAATTAATTTTTGGATCTAATCAATAAAAATATCGAAATTTCTTTCTTTTACTATACTCAACACATCTGACTAATTCTATTTTAATAAAAGAAATGAACCGTCGCTGAATTGTGTGTATGAATGGTGTGTATGTGCGTATGTGTATATGTGCGCGTGTGATGTATGTGTATGTGCGCGTGTGGTGTATGTGTATGTGCGCGTGTGGTATATGTATATGTGCGTGTGTGGTGTGTGTATATGTGCGTGTGTGGTGTGTATGCGCGTCTGTGGTTTGTGCACATGTGCGTGATGTGGCGTGTTTGTATGTGCGTGTGTGGTGTGTTTATATGTGCGTGTGTTTATATGTGCGTGTGTTTATATGTGCGTGTGTTTATATGTGCGTGTGTGTATATGTGCGTGTGTGTATATGTGCGTGTGTGTATATGCGCGTGTGTGTATATGTGCATGTGTGGTGTGTATGTATACATGTGTGTGGTGTGTGCGCGCGTGTGGGGGGTATGTGCGTGCGCGTGTGGGACTACAGTTGCCTCAACATTTTAATTTCTTGGAATTCCTATGATATCTGTCTTGAACAAACTTTAAAATTTTGGTGAGAAAATAAATATATTTAAATTTGCTATATATATATAACAATCAAAAATCAAATTAGAAATGGGTAGACAATTTTCACTAAGCCATTATATGTTCTACGAACACATTTTAGTAAACTATAGTTACAAAATTTTAATTTTAAGTACGTTTTAACTCTAAATTCTACTTTAATTTCTTTTCCTAAAAATAAAAGAAAATAATAAGAAGAAAATTGTTCCTTTTTAAGGTGACAAATTTGATTTATGAGGGAAGTGATTCTGTGCATAAAATATATAGTCGTCTGAAAATATATATACAAATCTTCGGATTAACGAACTAACTCTGTGAGTAGTGATCGAAAAAATGCAAGGCTACTGGGGACAGACTTTGCACTTTTGAAACTTTGTCAAGTGACGAGGACGACATCTGGGCTGCCACCTCACTCTCTAAACTTCCACGCCAACGTAGAATAAATTACTTATTAACTTTTCAAAGCAATGATTACCTAAAAAAAGTCTATCTACAACAGTAGATCAAGGCTCGAGTAAATGAGGGATGTTCAATATTTAGACCAAATGATTCTGTTTCTTGACTTACAAAGATTTTCTATAGATAGATGACGATTACACATTGATGTTGCTCAATCTAGGTTAATCGTGGAACTCAATTAATATTCATGAGCATCCTTACTGACAGAATTATGGTCTGAATAACAAAATCATTTAAGTCTGTCTACAAAATAGCTCAAAATTGAGCCTCATTTTTACGTGGTGTTTAGAAAAAGACCGATAATACGTCATAAAAAATCTAAGACAGTTTTTGACAACATAGATTTCTTAGGAAGAATGATAAAATTAGTTCTGTAGTCTGTTGATCACACTTTAAAAAACACAAAATATAGCTCTGTATGCAAATGTCAATATTCTTTCAACATTTCACATGGGCAACAATATTTTAAATTGTATGCCACTAAGTTCTGATGAAAAATATATCCTTCATTTAGACTAGCAATATTTTAGTAAACCTTGAACCATTAAGCTTCGTAGAACACCATTCCTCTTTGAAAACAATAATCTACTGAAACATGTGCATTAGAGATCACGATCACAATTCCTTTTAACCCTTCTTGAAATTTGGTTCATATTAAACTAACTATCAATTAATTGTTATATATCCAGTCCTTTATCTGAATTTCAAAGAAGTGGCCTTTTTATACAGTAATAACTCGACTTACGCGAATTCAGAGTTACGTGATTTTCAAATCTCGTTAATTCGTATTTTTTCTTTTTTTCCTCCTTCACTGAAACTGAGGTGGAATCGATGCTTCATGAAATTGGTAATTTGATTAAAGAAGTGGTCCGTCTTGCCAGTCAAATAAATTTAGAGCCAAATAGTGATGACGTTCAAGAATTGCTGGATTTCCAAAATCTCAGGAGCTGACAATTGATGAGCTCATAGAATTGCATGAGCAAGAGCAAGACATTGAAGAACTCGAATCTATAGACCAAGTTCAATCAGAAGATTGAATGACGGTTGTTAATTTAACAGAAGGCCTCAATTTAATTGAGAAAGGGTTGCAAATTTTATAAAAGGCAGATTCCAATGAAGAGCGTATTCTCTTTGAACAAAATAAGGAATAAAAAAATTATTTGCATGCTACGAGGGAGCTTTGCGAGGAAAAAAAAATCTTGGAGCCTGCACACTACTTGTTAGATTTTATTAAACCTTCTACGTTTGCGATTTTTTATTTGTGTTATTTAAAAATTTATTAAACTCCTTTTGTTCTAAATTATTATTTTCTTCCATCCCCGGTCCCAATTAAAAATAATTTATATGCGAAATTATACCCCGACTTACGCGGTTATCACTCAGATCCACTTATCGCCTAAGTTCGTTGTTTTACGGTATTTTGTTTTGTAGTTATAGCCTAACATATTATTAAACTGCAAGGTTAGGCAAGTTAACTACATCACACACAGACAAGTATGACTCCATCATTTAATTTAAAGAACATTAAAACATTATTTACTAGCTGGTATACCCGTTCTTCGCACGGGTAAATTGAAAAATTAAACAATACAGATTGAAGGATAAAGAAGTTTTTAATGAGTTAATTTTACGTTAATTGCAAATGAAACAAAAAAAAACTTTTTGCATATCTCAGCTGAACAAAAAAACCAAACATATTTCGTAAATTTTAAGACTGTAGAGCTAATTGCTGATAAAAGGTATTTTTATTTATTTATAACTCCCCATAACTCTCTTGTCAGTCGATTTTTGAAAACACCTTCCTAAACTGGTCCCTGCTCAGCAAAAGTAACACATTGTTACAAATTGTGTGTAATGAACGCTTAAAATAGTGTAAACAATTTATATCCCTTCGAAATCTAGTTTTATTATGAAATAAAAAAATAGTGTTTACACTGATCAAAGGAAAAAATTAAAAGCGAGCGCTCACTGAGGAATAGTATAGACAAAACAAAAGGAAAAGTTTTGCTTCACACAAAAAAGATAGATATATGCTGTCGTGGGCTTTCTTGCAGATGGTAGAATTTTTTCCTACTTTCTTGACAATTATCGTTATATTTTGGAAACTTCACACTAAATTATAGTCTATGTGTTATTCTGATGTATAAGCTATACTATTGTAAAGTTTCATTTAAATCCATTCAGTTGTTTTTCCGTGAAAGAGTAACAAACATCCATACAAACTTTCGCTTTTATAATATTAGTAAGGATTCTGCTAAACATACCATGGGGAACTTTAAAAACGCAATATTCCAGTAGTAAAAGATACATAATAAACAATTTATTCCGAAGGAATTAAAATCCAGCAATTATAGAAAAAGTATTAATGTGGAAACCTTTCTTCTCTTCGTTAATTGGCAGCATAATCTACGAGACATTTCAGAAATGAGGTCGGAAGAAATGAAGTCAATTTATTAATTTTCTTATAAGCGAGATTTCCTCCCACATCTTAATTCCTTTAATTTGAAAAAATAAATCAAAATTCAGAATATCAGAAGTGTATCTGAAGTATAAAAGTATGTAAAAATGAATTAAAGTGTTTTATTTAAAATGAGATATAGTTATAATTCGTTTAGTTTATAAGATGGAATAGTACAATTGTAAAAGATTTCTTATGAACACCATTTTAAGTTACAATTACAATAAAAAAAATGACCGTATGCGATAGTAATTACAGTGTTATTGGATAAGTTACAATATTGGTTTTTTTTTTTCAATATTCCTAACTGAACTTTAAACAGTTAATTTAAAAAGCGAAATATTTTGAGAAATTTTCCCCTCAAACCATTTTTGAAATAATTACACCTACATAAGTCGAAATATTTCAATATGTTTGTGGTTTCTCTTAAAAACTTTTGCGATTTATTTTTAAAAATAAGCAACATTATTCCATAATTTATACTTTTAATTTCAAATAGTTTTAAAACGCTTAAGACTAAATACTGTCAGTAATCTGTCTATGAATTGATAGAATTTTGATTAAATTAAGAAACTGAAATGTTTGCATAGTAATATAATCCATATTGTATAAATAAAGTAAATAGTTTTGCGTTGTAATTACAAAATGAAGGTAATTTTTGAATAGTGTGTAATTAAGTTAATTAAAAATATTATATTGCGAGAAATTTATCATTCTATGTACCGTACAATTAGGTGTATAATGCGTACCACCGTAAAACGTGCACTTATATTTTCCAGCTACATTTTTTTAATTTTTAAGTATATTCGCCGTATAACGCGAACCTCTTTTACGAAGGAGCTTGAAATGTACATGCGCCATGTTCTTGTGTTTTGAAGTTTTTTATTCGAGGTATTATAACAAGCTTCAGAAAAAAAATAGTATACTTCTAGAAATACAGCCCTTTAAGCTCATAAGGAATGTCATTTCTTTCAGATAAACAATATTTCAATACATATAGAAGTCTAAATTTCATTCTATGCTCATCTATTTTTTAACTAACTTTTTATACCCGGCGTACAACACGCACCCGTAAATTTCGATCTTATATTTTGTGTTAAGAGTGTGCTGTGTACGACGGATTTTGTGGATGCTAAGTCGAGCATTAAAATCAAGTTTGTTCTTAAATGAGTACTGAATAAAAGACGTTCATATTTTTTATGAAATATTTGTTGCCGCCGTGTTATATTACGACCAAATTTACAGTTCCTTAGATGCTATAGATTTACTTATTAATAATTATTAATATACATGGGCACAAATAATGTATCGCACAATGCTCATAAGCATCTGTAATAAGTTGTAGTTTCCCTCTATATGGAAATGTTAATAATTCAAAATCAGTTGTCCCTTTTAAAAATTAAATTTTTTTGAATAAAAATTTAATTTTTAGCTATTACTTCTAGAGAAATACAAAATTGAACTAAGTATAATCATGCGCAGTTTTCAAAGAGCAAATTCGTTTAATTTTTGCTTAGTTAATTTCTTTTCCGAAACCACCCATGCGAGAGAGGTATTTTGTTCCGTAGATAACAAGGAATTTTGTTGTTGTATACTGAATGTTACCGAATCATTTCTGTTCTCTAATCGGAACCAAAAGATAACTCCATTTATTTTATGTTTTATAATAATTCAAAATAATCATTTGAGGGTGGGATATAATTATTATCTTACGTAAATAATATAAGGGAGGGATATATAATAAATAGGAAACCCCAACACTACTCTGTGAGAAATATTAGCGGCTAACAGCCATTAAATTTTTTGGATCTAAAAATTCTCATGTACCATCCTATGAAAACTTTTAATCAGACAAGAGCATCTGACCGTATTTCAATAACCAGGTAAACATAGTGTAGTTCTAGGACGATGGTAAAGTCATGAGGACTAACCTTGTCTTGATAGCTGGATTGAAAAAAGACCAATTTCGAGGAGGATCGTTCTATTTTTATCTAAATAAAATGAACAAAAATAATGTGGGACACTGAAACACTTTTTTCTTCTTTTTGCTCACTTTGAATGCATATTCACGTTAACTCAGTGGCATACACGGACCTTTCTTATGAAAGGGGGTTCATTCTAAGAAACAACGTAAAAGAAAGCGTTGAGGCGTAATCTCTGTGGTAAAAATTAAAAATCTGTTAGTTTTGCGGGGGTGGGAAGTGAATCCTAGTGTGCGCCACTGTATTAACTTATTTGCTTAATTGCAAAGAATCACTTTTTGACATGTTTAGTGATCACACCTTTCTGAAGCACTTGAAATTGCTAAAAGAATATTCCGTGCGATGGAAAAGCTGCAGGTTTACAGTGTTCATGTATTTATATTGAAGCTTGATAGAAGGGACATTTAAAGCTGTTTTCGCCATATGTACGAGAGCTTGAACTTAACGCGAAGCCCATTTTCGGATAGAAAAAAATGTCTCAACTTTCGTAACTCGTGCATTTGTTTATATATAGTGTTCTTAAAATTTCAAAATATTTCATAAATAATTTAGTTTTTCCTTTTAACATGTAAAGGTATAGCTCATTTAGCAATACGGTATAGGAGGATAAATGCGAAACACATTTTATAAAAGAAAAAAATGTGTCAACTCGGATAAAAAAGAGTAGTATGATAAAATATGTGCTACTCTCTACAGGATAGTGGAACCAGAATATATATAATACCAATGTTTGAGTACTTTTATATCTGAACAAATATTCCGCGAATTTGGGTATTATTATTTAACATATTAACCGAAGACAGCTTTAAAGAATTATATATAGGAAACTCAAAGAAACTTGACCGACACTTCACTACCTGGAGGAAAATATGATTAACATGCAGTTGTTTGATAAGAATTAGCTTGGGGAAAAAGAAATCCATTATTTTTTCGGTAGATGGCTGTAGTGGTGATATCTCGTAAAGCATTGATCAAATAATTTCAAATTATGCTCGTTGTCAAGGTAACATTTCACACTAAAAAAATTATTTTTCTGTTTTTTGTTTGGTCCATTCAATTGTGAGTTACAGGATGCTAAAAATAGAAGTCAACAAAGAGAAAATTCGGTTCTTTTTAAAGTTTTTCTTGATAAAGGCGAAAATGCAAGCCAGGCGGCTGAAATCCTGAATGGTGTTTATGGTGCCGATACTTTAGTGCAATTTTGGTTTCATGCATTTTTGTACGGTGAATGGTTTTTATGGTACCGATACTTGCGTGCAATTTTGGTTTCGTCGATTCCGTTCAGGCATTTTTGATGTTAAAGTTGCCCCACGCCTGTCATCGAAAATGTCGATAAAATCACAGGAATAATCGAAGTTGACCGGCATGTTAGTAGTCGTAGCGTCACCCAGGAGCTAAAGATAGACCATAAAACAGTTTTAAGCCATTTGAGAAAAGATGGATTCTAAAAGAAGCTCGATGTTTGGGTGCCACACCAAATAACACCAAAAAGCATGATGGATCGAATTTCCATCTGCTAAACCCTGGTTAAACAGAATGAAATCGACCCGTTTCTTAAGCGGATGGTGACTGGGGATAAGAAATGGGTCATATACGACCATATTGTGCGAAAACGATCGTGGTCAAAGTGGGGTGAAGCAGCTCAAACGGTGATCAAACCCGGACTAACATCCAGGAAGGTTCTACTGTGCATTTGGTGGGACTGGAAGGGAATAATTTATTATGAGTTACTTCGGTAGGGCCAAATACTAAATTCATATATCTACTGTCGACAACTGGACCGTTTGAAGCTAGTGACTAACTAGAAACGGCCAGAATTCACCAACAGAAGAGGTGTTGTGTTCCATCATGACAACGCCAGGTCACACACGTCTGTAGTGATTCGCCAGAAACTCTGGGAGCTTAATTGGAAAGTTTTATTCCATCCACCATATAGTCCGGACCTTGCACCAAACGATTACCACCTTTTTCTCGCAATGCAAAACTTCCAGTGATAAAAATTGGGATGAAGAGAAGATTGTGAAAATCGATTACTAGAGTTTTTCGCCAATAAAGACCAAGACTTCTATGAGAGAAGCAATATGAAGCTACTTTTAAAATGGCAACAAATTATACAACAAAACGGTATATATTTTACCCAAATCGGACAATCCGAAACATGTTAAATAAAGTTTTGAATTTCATGCAAAAATAATGGATTTTTTTCTTTTTCCCCAACCTAATATTTATTATCTCTATAAACGTAGGCTAGTCGTTATATCAATGCTGTTAATTTGTTTGGTTTTTTTTTTTTTTTTTGCTGGAAGTGTGATTTTTATAAACATTAACTATAAAACAATAGATTAATTTTTTCATTGTCTGAGCAATTGCTGTATTAATATTTAACTACGAGATAATTTAGAAAATACACTATACGTTAGTTTTATACTACGTCTTCGCAAAGCAAGCGTCTTCTGTATTAAATAATATTTTTGTAAAATGTAGAACAAAAATACATATTGCCTCAACATAGGGCAATAAATAAATATTTGAAATAATATTAAATTATATTCACGTCTACTTTTATATAACGCGTTTGTTAATGCCACGATTAGTAGAAATCTCTATTTTTAATATAAAAACCTATCATACCTGATGTGATGAAGTCCAATAGAGGTTCTCACCTTCTAATAACGTTTTGAGAAACTGTACCACCTTCAGAAATATATAATGTGGTTTCAACTTAATTTTAAACAGAGAAACTTTTTTTAAAAAATTTATCTATTTGTTTTAGTTTATAATTTTCCCCTTTTCCGTATGTTATAACATCATGCCTGCTATTTTTTTATCTTTCGATCACAAATGAAACGGCTGAAAAAAGTTTATTTAAGCTAAAAATTATCCTAGGTTTTAATAGGACCAGACCGTTTATCAGATTTTGTAATACTGTCAATAGAAACAAACAAACTTGAAAAACTGAAATCCTCTTCTGCTATAGATATTATTTTAAAGGCATTTACGGAAAAAAGGCAAAACAGTATCTATTAAACGTCAAAGCTAATTAGTAATAAAACTTTTAAATACGTATGTCTATGTATACTAATTGTGACACTTACAAATAAGTTTTTTTTGTGCAATTGTATTTATTTTCTAAAAAAGGACCCTCTGATGAATTTTGATACTGGACCCACTCAGAACTAGCTGTGCCAGTAAGTAATAAGTATGTTTTATTTACATGCATTAGGTATTCATTACTTTAATGCCCATCTAATCTTCTAATTCTTTCCGTCAGATTCTCTCATAGATTTAACAACTAATATTTTGTTAAAATCTTGCTATTAGATGAAACTACAGAGTAAAATTGAGAGAGAGTTAACAGTACGTCTCACTTCTCATTAAAAGCAAAGCAGCCTTGAAGTTTTTTTAAATTTATTAATCAATTTATTTAAAACAAATAACACTTTAAAAAACCTTCTTAAGTTCAGTTTCATAGTTCAATAAGAATTAATTGCTATACGTGTATTTTATTCTCTGTAATTTCAACAGTATTGTATAAAATTCTTTTTTTTATTTCTCAGGAACAGATGAAAACATGCATACAAACTTTATGAATGAAAAACTCTTAAGTCCTACTTTTGCGAAAAGTATTTAAAATCATCAATTTCTTCAGTTTAAAACAATCGTAAAAATTATACTGTTTTTAAAATAATGTTACACAGTCGAAACTTCGGAGAAATTTTAAATAGTTGAAAATAAAGATCTTAGTTCATAATGTTCAAATTAGTAGGTTCATGTTATTTATTTCTTTTTGAGAACAGCTTCAGAAAAACTGCCTAAAAATATTTTTATTCAAAAAAAAAATGCTTATACTTTTCGCACATAGCTTACAGCTCTCAAACAAAATTATTGCCGGAGATCTCTTAAGTCTTACTGCCATCTATCGGTCAGAAATTAAAACACAACATCGATGTATAAAGCAATGCTCTATGGTTTCAAAAAGAACAGAGAGAAAAAAAATTGTGGAGAAAAATTGTTGTTTTTGATTTAAGAAGTAGACAGGACAAACTTCATTTGGGTTTTTTTTTTCTTTGGGAAAAATATCTTCAACAGCTTAAAATCATTTAAAGTAATAAATCTACAAATTTTGTATGCAAAAAATTTATTTAAATACTTTATTTCAAAATATTCATCAATTCATTACCAAAATTATGAAATATAGAAAATATCTGATTAGTGTAAAAAAAGCATAAAGGCTCTAAATGTATTCAAAAGTCAAATGCAAATTTCATGTTTACGTGATTTGAACCGTTAACAAACAAGTCAGTTAAATTCAATATTTAATGCAACTGAAAAATAATTTAGCAAATTTAAGGTCTTACCTATAATTAGTATTTATTCCAGAAACTATGAAAGATATGCTTATTTTCAGCTTTTATAAGTATTATAGAAAAGTCCTTGCGCAGAAAAAAATGCCTTAAATTAGATTGAAAGTTTTATTTTGAAATTAAAAAGAAAAAAAAATTGAAGAACGATTTAAATTTATATTTGTTTATGCACAAATAGGTATTGAAGTTTCCATACATTTTATTATCAATATATTTTATATGTATGAAAAATAAAACTGAGCAATATAAAAGATCGAAGTTAAATGTTAAAAAAATATTACTTTTCAAATCTCACTACAAAACATAAGTTAAAAATCATAAGCCAAATTTTTTTTAAAAAATTCTAATTGAAATATTCGAATAGTATACACGTTTTGTTCTTTTTTCCTTTTTTTCTTTATTCTAATGAGATTTCTAAGGAGTATTTATATCAGAAGACGAGAGAGAGAGAATGTAATGGAATCTTTTATAAATCTTCAATTCGCTCTTCTTACTCTCTTATCACAAATTTTAAAAAGTTGTTAATGTTACCCTATTCAATTCGCTTTTTCTCTATGCTCTAATACCATTTCCACCCTGCATTGAAAATACTATGCTTGAAATAACTAATCTTCAGCATTATTCAGTTGGTTTGATTTGCTTGAGTTAATTATAAAAATGTAGAAAATACTATAATTTATTTAATTTTTTTTATCAATTGATAATTGCGCTTGTACAGAATGTATTTTGTTGAACAAAATGTTCATATAAATATTTTCCTCGAACAAAAAATATCTAAAAATTGCTTCAACTGCCCTTTTCTAGAGCATTCTTGAAAAGTATTATTATTTCATTATTCAACTCACAAAAAATATTTATTAAAATTTAAAAATTTTTAAAAATTTTATTTATAAAGTAAGATAAAATTATTTATAAATTACTAGTCTCCACTTTTAATAATAACTAATAAAAATTAAAAGAAATGTGTAAACTAGTTAGTATTAATGAGTTGTAATATTTTTCTCATGTTTTTAATATTTTTCGTAAAAGGCATTTTAATAAGGTTATCATTTTATTTTATTAAAATTAAATTTCACTTAAATGCCTTATTTTATAACAATTGATTTAAAAATGTAAATTTATAAATCCCAACTATGAAAATCATAATGTACTGTCTAGAAGCTAATAAAGCAAAAAATAATTACCTTTATTAAAGAAATTAATGCCTAAAAATTAATTTTGAATTTTCAAAAGAATTTTAGCCTTATAACAAAGCAATAATATATATATTTTTTCTTTAATATCTTCAAATCTAAAACATTTTACTTTTAGTTACAGATAGTGATTAAATTTTATTGATAAGTGGAAAGAGAGAGAGAGAGAGCTGGCTTTAAATTTTATATTACTTATTCAGGTTTTTAAGCTGATCTCACTTACATTGAAACTTAGTAATAGAGTTAAAAAAAAACGTATGTAAATGAACGTATGTATCATTAAAAAAACGCATGTATCATGATGAAATTATAAAATAAATTTCAAAATATAATACGAGAAGAAGAAATAAGGGAAATAAATTATAAACACTAAATGTGTTTTCTTTAAAAAATATTGCATCACTTCATTCATCATTATTCCGGTGCTCGATGAAATACTGTATCTGAGGCTTCTTAAGTCTGTCATTTCTTTTTAAAGTTTATCTATTCTTTCTTTTACAGCATAAACAGTCGTAATTAGAAAAAAGAGCTTAGTAAAAGAATTGAAAGTATTACATTTACAATAGTATTCATATTTTCCCCTGAATTAATTTAAGCTATTGCTCTTTCTTATGCATGTTATAAGAAATTCAAATGTGCTTTTCAAAAAATACTCTGTTGGCAAGGAAACCGAGGCTATTGTTTTTGATTCATGGGAAATATAATTGTAAACAATATAAATAACATTTTATATTAATCATATTTTTTTTTCAATTCATTGTTTTGTTGTACTATAAGTGAGTGAGTCTCCCAAATTTCTAGATGTTGATCCTTGTTCAGTTGGAAGTTTTATCAAAATTAGGAGAGTTTTTTAATAAATCCGTAATATACCTCTTATCCCATTAAACCCCTTCCGTAGCTTTTGCATACTTTCGTATTAAACATGTAAAACTGAAAGAATATATCTTATTCAGTTTTCTTGAATTTCTGGCTCCTTTTTAAACATATTTAATTAATTCATCAGTTCGGTTTTAATCAATAGTTAGAATTTAAAATCAGGGCAAGCGAATAGAGTTAAGTTTATCTCATGTTTACAAATTGGAGATTAGGACCCGTAACAGCTAAGTACTCCAATAAATACCTCCAGTCAACACAATTCTGTTTTTTACCTTAGAGCAGGGGTGGGAAAATAGCAGCCCACAAAGAGTTTTTTGTGTCCCCTCCAAGACAGTCAGATAATCCATTTTGGAGCGAGATTTCTATCCCGTCCGCTACCAAAGATTCATCTTGTATATTTCGCTATTACGAAAACTGAACTCTTTTATGCCGTTTTTAGGAGAACAAATCACCGAAAAGTGTTTCTGCTAAGATTAGACATTATCTGCAGTTTGGAGGATGAGGTCACAAGAGGATTTCAGGATTTAAAAAAAATTAAGCCTAAATATTCGATTTGCTGTCTTATCCATAACTGCTGAAATTGATACTGCACTTGAGGAGCTGAAGCTGGAACTTGTTGACTTGCAGTCAGGTCACACTGCGACGGAAATTTTTAATGCTATGATATTAATTGGCTTTAACAAATCTTTGACAGTTGAAAAATTTCTTTGCATGAAGAAATTTGCTGTTAAAATATTCTTTATATTTGGGTCAAGATTTATTTGTGAGCAAAGTTTTACTTACATGAAGATCAACTAGAATAAAAATAGATGCATAAACTTGTAGGCTAAAATGAGATTTTTAACAAAAAGAAAATCTCACATTTTATTTCAAACAAAAATCACATAGTGTGATGGGGTACATTTGTCTCTCATTACACTGTTTCTAAAATTAAATATGCCTGTAGCTATTATTAGTATGAAATTCGAGCAATAAATAAATTGAATAAAACTGCCACTGTTGTATTCAGCTTATTTTTTTATTGATTCTTATGATACAATTTTTAACTTTTCTGAGTTGCAAAGTTAACCAATCAATGCAATGAATTTAAAAAGGTGAAGCCGGCCATTATCATTCATTCCCATAATGTAGTCCCTGAGGCAAAACATTGCCTACCCATGACTTCAAGGATATCTATACTTGTTTCTTAAAAATAATTCTGCCTTTATTAAAACTATACAATTTTTTTTATAATATTGGATTGAATTTTACTAATTAATTTTCCGCTATAAATATGGTGAAGGTGAAATTTTCAAAGAATGAGAAAACAGCTAAATTCCTTGCTTCTTCATTATACAATGCTTGTGATCATAAATTGTGACACAAAGAATCTTTAAAATCCTAGCACAGTCGGTCCAGTTTTTCATACTGAGCGAATTATGTTAAAGCTCCACATATTGTAGTAAATTTTCTATGGCATAGTGAAGTGATGATAGCAGAGAAAACATTTTTGATTTCTTCTATTTTTCTAAGAGTTGAAATTTTTTGTTGAAGTCTTATAGGGAGGAATGAATTCTTCAGAAGCACTTATATTAATATTCATATATCGATATTAAAATAACAGATAATTTTCATTGTATATTAATATAATCAAATAATGTCTGAAAATAGTATACATCAGGGATGGCGAACCTTGATGGACCAACGTGCCATTTTTTCTAAAGAAGTGTTTAATGAGGTATAGACATGTCGTCAAAACATTTTGACTTATATTTGACTTTATTATTGGTAAAATAATAAAACTAAATGCTAACAACACAAAATTTTGTATTTATTACGAAAAAGTACCTTTTGCGCTATATAGTTGTAAATGTTTTAGTTATACGTGTAATTCAAATTAAAGTAAACATTTGAGTGTGACTTCTGTTCTTCTGTTCCAGATTGTGGATGATAAATAACTTATATTAGGATTGTAAGATAAGATGTTACTTTGAGTAGAATGCATGCTGAATTGGAGTCATCTGCTAAATGGTTTCCAGGCAATTAATTATTTTTGCTGTGGTTCACTTTTTTGACGAGAGGATTTGTGATTTGTTTCAAAATGCCGTTTTACAGACGATGTTCTGCTTACCACTGTTCCAGAACATTAAACACACACCACTTTGACGCCTATACTAATGATGCCATATTTCTAGATTCACCAAACTTGAAATTCCGTTACACTTACTATCTTGCACTTTTTGTTCTTTTGCTGAACTAGCCATGTTAAATAACAGCTAAAAATCGTAAATATAACACAAATAAACTTTAAAATACAGTTGTGTCAATGAAATTGACCATGCTATGCGTAGACAAACATTGCGTTTCAAGCAGTTATAGTCCACGACGTAACTAAGGCAAGACAATAACAAACGAGTGTGCTCCCTGTCGCCTCGCGACCGATTAATCGCGTTTGTTTGTAATACTTCACATTGAACTTTGTTATTTTGAAATAAAATGCAAAAACTATTTTTATCGCTGACGTGCCCAAAATATTGTGTCGCGTGCCACTGGTTCGCCACCCCTGGTATAGATCGTATTATCTTGATATTATTGCAAGTTTTTCTCTTATTTTCTCTTTATCATTGCAACTTAATTTCCTTAAGTATATTCAAAACCTGGCATCCCAAACTATTTAGAATTTATAATAGAGATGCTGAATCCCTTAATTCTATGACGTATGCACGTTTCCTAAAAAATTCGATTCAAATTAAAGGCATTCACTTTTCTTTTTAACCTTTTTATAAAGAAATTAAAACTTTCAGTTCAATTTGCCTTTTAAAAAACAAATGTTAATAACGCGTACATAATCCATTAAGAGATATTTTGAAATGCGATTTTTTTTTCTAAATCTTGATTGGTTGAATATTTATCAACGTTGCATTTTGAAGTTGCACGAGGGCCGCTTCTAACAACGGACCTCGTAATTTTGAACCTCGGTCAAAGAACAGGATGTCACCTAAACTAGAAAATTAACGGAATAAAGCGTGTTTGATTTCTTTGAACGTGTTTTCTTGGGGCTCTTTGAGAAATGTGGAAGTAGTCCCAACTTCTTTATAAAAAAACACACTCTTTGATGAACTATGAATCTTAAAAAACATAGGTAAAACAAATCACACATAAAAAGAAATTTTTAAGTCAATTCCTACTTAGGTCAACAAAGAAAAATTTATTTTGGTTACTTTTTATTAAATAATTACAATTAATATAAATATGTATATACATATGACAGAATCACAATATGAAGTGACAAAATAGAAAGCAATTTTCCAAACAATTTTCCTTTCTATACGGGTGTTGGACTATTATTTTTGTTACTATTTATTCGTTTTTTATTTAATTAACGAATTAATATTTAAAAAAAACATGTTAGCATCAAGTGTCATCCACTGTAAGCTTAAAAAATGTATTTGAACTTGAATAGATGAATATAAATATGTATATACATATGACAGAATCTTAATATTAAGTGGCAAAATAGAAAGCGCGATTTTCGTTACCATTTTTCATTTCCCTTTCTATATAGGGTGTTGAACTATTATTTTTGTTTGTTACTATTTACTCAATAATTAAATTTAATTACTCCAATAAAATATTATGAAAAAAAGAAATCACTTTCTCAGAAATTAGGACAGCCCGGGTGGGATTCGAGCCCACGCCCAATGGATCAGAAGCTCAACGCGCTATCCATTGCACTACAGGGACACAGCGAATGTTTATCCTTTTTTATATATGGTTTTGAACTATTATTTTTGTTATCTTTATTCATTACTTTAAAAAAATGAATTAATATTTGAAAAAATGTGTTAACATTAATTGTTATATATCCACTACAAATTATAAAAAAAATATACTTGAACTTGAGTAGATGAATAAAAAGTATTTTTTTAACGGTCGAAAATTTGAACAAGGTTACACACACACACACATATATATATATATATATATATATATATATATATATATATATATATATTTTAAGTCTTAAAAATTCAGAATAATTCGAAATTAAGAACATAATTACTTATTATTATTTCAAACGAGTGAAATGAAAGAGAAGGAATTGTCTATTTCAGCAAGCCAATTTCCTCGAAAAATAGTTTACTAATGGTGCGGATCACAAGCGTTTGTTTTAACTAATAGTGACTACACCCAAGACTAAAATAAAACATCTCCTGTGGCTCTCTACCTACCAAAACCTCTTATTGTGAAAGATGTGTAAACATATTAACTTTCATGCTTTAACATATAATCCCGCCTAGAACCCTTCAAGTTTCAACATAAAAGAAAACTGTCATTAAATATAGAAAGTACAAAATAAAATCATAAGATACGTTAAATGAAATACCAAATGCACACCCAATAATATTTCAGAAAATATATCAAAATTTTTGTAACAAAAAAAATAATTTTTTTTTTCAAATTTGATCCAAATGCCGCCCTTAAAATTTGCCGCTCCGGGCAGGGGTCCGGTTTGTCCGGCCTTAGAGCGCCGCCCATGTATATATATATATGAGCAAATTATAGGAGTGGTAATTGTTTTAAATATGAGAAGTTGTTCAATAATTATGGACTGAAGTATTGATGGGATGCTCTTTGGTGAGTTTTTAATAATTTACGCTATTCGTTTGTGAATATACTGGGTTTTTAATTTGAACTTTCGGATTTTGGATATTTTTAATTTGAACTTTTGGATTTTAGATATTTTTTAGTTTGAACTTACGGATTTTGGATATTTTTTGGCTTGAACTTTCGGGTTTTGGATAATTTTTAGTTTGAACTTTCGGATTTTAGACATTTTTTGGTTTGAACTTTTTGATTTTAGATATTTTTTAATTTGAACTTTCGGATTTCAAATTATTATACCTATACAACTGTTTTGAAGAATTTTAATATTCGAATGTTATATTATCTTTCAAAATGCGATGGCGAATAGTTTAATTTTTCAAGGTTAATGGATTAATTTTAACTTTTTAATTTTTAAATTTTTGAGAATTGGATATTTTCCGATTAACTTACCAAGTAGCAATAGGGGTAAGGTTGGCGCCATCAAACTAGTTTAACCCCACTTATCGATCCTAAGTCCGAGGTTGCACTTGGGTATTTTATAAATTTTTATTTTATAATTTTTTAATTTTGTTTGAAAACGATGGAATTTTATCTTCTATATTCGCCATTGATATTTTGAAATATTATTTAGTATTATAAGATACGTATAATTTTTTTTTCAATTGTTGATGATTGATTTTATTTTTAAATATATATATAGGGAGAGTGTGAAATCTAATAGTAGGAATTGAAAAAAAAACGTATTTTCTATTTTTCCCCTTAGTAGCTTTTTGTATATCAAGCATCTGTTGAGTTAAACAAGACAAATAGGAAACAATTGCCCCCCTCTGGGGAGGAAACTGGGCATCAAAATTACTTGCGGTGATTGTTATCCGCCTATATGGAGCCGCACTAAATAGAGATACCAGTTTCGGGAAATGTACCAGGTCTGCAATGGTTAAACACCAATCCGCAGCCTATTAGAATGGAGAGGAAGAATAGGAGACAATTAATTATCCTTTTTTTAATCTTTTTATTTTATCATCTTTTGATTTTCTCTTTAAGGCTTGCATCAGCCTTGTAAAGCATTAGAAATTTAGTGACTGGCAGAGGGAGACTGTCCCGAATCCCTCTCTTAATTTTCCTAATAGTAATGTGTAACGAAGGGGACAGCGATACCTATACCAGCTAAATAATAAACAGAAGTATAACAAGACAGTGCACGTCAAAGGCCGATTGTCAGTGTTTTGTTAGCAAGCTCTTTGTATTAGAAGCTAAGAGATTGCTGGTTATACATAGTTTTAAGCCCTTACTCATTGAAAGAAAAAATATCAATGATGAAGAAATCAGCTTCGAGGCAAATCTTATTGAAATACTATGACGTTAAATTAAAAGATTTGTCACTTATATATTGTTTTTCTCTGTCGAATTATTACGATGCTAATCAAAAACAAATCTCATGTGCTGAAATATATCAGCAATTTGAGTACTTTTTTTTGTTCTTACGAATTTATATAATATTTTAGCAGCATTTTAATAAACAGAGAAATAATGAATTTTTTTTTAAAATTAACTCCTTTTGTAATTTTATTGTATGATCCAAATACAACGATTATATATATATAATAGTGTTCTCAGTACAACGGGCAATGTGATACAAATTTCTTTTTATGGAACTTCTAATCTAATAAGTATATCCTAACCATCCTTTTTTTCTATTTGAAGTTCATTTTTCGTTAGCTGCAACTAATCCAACATTTCATAAAAAAAAAAATATATACAGTCATAATAATTATGACATGAAATGAATAACATGTCATTTCTAATTTTCATAAAGAAGTTTGTAATTTAATTTTCAGTTAAGTTCCAATTATTAAAATGTTTTTAAAAGCACCAATAGTACAAAAACTTTGACTTCATCTATAAATAATACACGCAATATAATTCCAAATTACAAAAAATGCATTAAAAATAAAAGTAAATTATTTTGCCTGAAATAAGTGAGGGGTGTCATATAAAATACAATACTTATTAAAAGAGTGTAAGCCTCCCTCCCCTCCCATAGGAAAATTCAATTAGACTCATCAAAGCAAATAGTGCTCATAGTGTGTGTTCAAAGCCATAACTCCCTAAAGACTGATCAAAAAAGAAAATACTTCCTAGTACTCAGTATGTTTATAGGGAAATGAAAATGTTTTAGTTCGTTTTTACTATGTAATGAAATATATCCCAAAACACACAGTATACTTATAGTGATGTATTATATCATTGCTATATTGAGTAAAAGTATAACAAGACAGTGTATAACATATATATAAAGGGTGTTTTTTTAGAGGTATAGAACTTTAAATTGCAATAAAACAACGATGTATTATTCGATTGACATGAATTTTTTTTATACGAAAGATAATCTTGTGGCATTACATTTTAAATATGATTTCTGGCATAGGACTGCCACGGCTGGCTCAGATGTAGTCCAATCTGGACGTCCAATTTTCGATGACTTTTTCCAACATTTGTGGCCGTATATCGGCAATAACACGGCGAATGTTGTCTTCCAAATGGTCAAGCGTTTGTGGCTTATCCGCATAGACCAATGACTTTACATAGCCCCACAGAAAATAGTCTAGCGGTGTTAAATCACAAGATCTTGGAGGCCAATTTACAGGTCCAAAACGTGAAATTAGGTGGTCACCAAACGTGTCTTTCAATAAATCGATTGTGGCACGAGCTGTGGGACATGTTGCGCCGTCTTGTTGGAACCACAGCTCCTGGACATCATGATTGTTCAATTCAGGAATGAAAAAGTTAGTAATCATGGCTCTATACCGATCACCATTGACTGTAACGTTGTGGCCTTCATCGTTTTTGAAGAAGGATTCCACCAGCCCATAAAGCGCACCAAACAGTCAGTTTTTCTGGATGTAACGGTGTTTAGACATACACTTGTGGATTAGCTTCATTCCAAATGCGGCAGTTTTGTTTGTTGACGTAGCCATTCAACCAGAAGTGCGCTTCATCGCTAAACAAAATTCGCTTATGAAAATCGGAATTATTTTCGAAATAAAATTGCACAATTTGAAAGCGTTGTTCTGGCGTAAGTCTATTCATGATGAATTGCCAAAACAAACTGAAAATAAATCCCTTGACAGCTGTTAAATCGGTCGCCATCTTGGAAAGTAATGCCAACTTAAACTTCTATACCTGGAAAAAAAACACTCTTTATATAGTGTAATGCAACATACAATATTCATATAGTGTAATACAACATACAATATACATATAGTGTAATACAACACACAATATACATGTAGTGTAACAGTGCATGCTCAGAAAAGCAAAAGTTCTACTACGGAACGAATATAAATAGAACATTGCTTAGCGCAGCTTACTAATAATTTCCCAACAGAAATATAATGCGTAAATAAATTTACACATTAAATTCAAGCATTATTAATTTACTCTAGATTCTGGTATTTTTATGAGAGATATATACATTAGATTCATAGTGTTAACACTTAAGTTTGATGTAAACTTTCTGAAACTTATAAATCAATACAAACGATATTAGTAAAAAGGTTTGGCTAAAAATCAAATAAACTGGTGTAAATTCAGAACGTTTTCACTTTTACTTTACATAAAATTAAATAAATACTAAACACAGTTTGTAATTTTTCAAACGGAAAAAGTTTTCTAAATATGGCTGAAAAATACCTTTACAAAACTCTAAGTTAAATAGTCATCAGTATACAACAATAAGATCTTTAAGACAAAAGTGTGCATTTTTCTCTACTAAGAACAAACACATCTTTCTCTTATACTAACTAAATATGGATATTAAAGAAAAATAGTACACTTTTTTTTTCTTCGGGTAACAACTTTTGCAAGTGAATTACTAGCTAGGGTAATAGAATTTAGTGACTAAACGATTGTGGTTCTTAAGGAAATCTTTTCAAAACTGTATAGAAGTAACCAAATGTTTTATTAATTTACTTGCAATTAGGTAAGTTGCTCATTACTGCTTTACGTGTAATTGTGTGTCTCCTCACGTTTTACTTTGATTGATCAATCTTAATCTGATTACAAGTACACCGTTAATGACGGAAGAATTTAAGTGCTCAAAGTGTTTTCTTCTGTTTTGCAAAATTTCTGAATCACACAAATGTTTAGCTTAAGAACATGATCAAATTAATGTTATAAATTGTAGTAAAAGTCTCGTAATGCATTTATTTGGGGTTAATAACTTTAATACATGTTCACAAAACAGGTTTTCAAGAAATTTAATTATGTAATGTTGTGTGTGTGTGTGATTTCTGCTCGTTGCCCTATTTTGAAATCCTAAACATAGAGACACATTTATTTTAGCAAACGCTTGATAAATTGACACAATATTAGCATAACTTTTTATTTGAATTTAAAGTTCTTAAAATTTACATGTTTAGCAAACTTGTGTGGGCTTACGTCAACAACAAAATAAGAGGGTGTTTTTTCCCCAAGTTTTGCACTAATTTGCTTTCTCTTTAAGTTTTAAGAAATATTCTATTTTTAATTTTTGAGATGTTAAACTTTTTATTGCTTTTTTTGCAATTTTATTAAATAAATAATTTTTACTCTAAAAGTAGATGAAGATATTATTTAACAAACGATGAATTTAACGTTAAAAGTTCAATTACTTCATTTGATTTATTTTTTCTTTTTGAACTTTAAACTAATCTCCAAGCTATTTACAGTTCTATTTGGTGAATTAAGTATAAAAAAATCTCATCTTCTGATATTCACAAGTTTTTATATTTTATTTTAGTATACATTGTTTTTTCTAATTTACAACTTTAAAAAAATAGAAAACTTGAAAGCCTAACAGAGCAGCAGACGTTTTAATAAATCCAATTATTGATACTAAGCCAAAAAAAATTCGTTTTCTATATAAATTCCAATTCCAGAAATAAAAATTCAGAAGCATGCTATTATCTTTTAATTATTTCTATGTAAAAAAAATTATAATGAGGAATGAGATAAACAATTCATTAAAAGAAAGATGCAACATGAGTAAAATAGGAAGACGTATCATATAAGTGATAATTTTTTTTAGGAAAAAGACATATTTATGATCTTAAGAAATTTCAATCTTAAAGTCTTTCCAAATAGTTTAGATTTAATTTGTTGATTTTTAAAAAAGGAATCTCTTAAAGATTTTAATAATGTAAACGAGTTCAACTTAGGTTAAAATTGCAAATTTACAAATTTCCTTAAAAACTGATACAAAGCAAAAATGTTTAAATCCAATGTTTAAGAAATGTTTTTTTTTGTATAAATTCATTAGTAAAACTGACATTTTTCAATAATTACATATTAATTTTTATTTTTCAATTCCATACGTGCACTTTTTTATGTAGTGCTTAAGAGAGCGTGCATTTAAAATTAACTATCTAGAAGAACTAAAACTGTTACTCATATCGTTACTTCTAAACAATTTCAACTTTTTTTAAAAAAAAAGTATAGTATCAGTCTTATATATATATATATATATATATATATATATATATATATATATATATATATATATATATATATTAACCACACATTTCTCCAATTTATTTCTTTAAGCCAGTAACTCCTTCACCCTGCCTTTTTTCTTACTAAAATAAATTGCGAGACGGTAGCGAGCTCTTTTAACTAAACAATCTCTTTTGAAAAGAATTTGTCGAAAATTCTTCGGATGAAATTCGACACTAATCCTCTTCCCATCAAGTCGAAGGCTCGTTACCGTTTTTTAATTAATAAATGATTCCGCGTTTCATCAGCAAAACGCAAATCCCGAAAGTCGGCTGATGTTTCTCTGATTATTTGTTCTTATTCCCGAACCATGGGAAACGGGGTGAACTTTAATATCATGAATACCCACTATATCTATATGAGCGGAAAAGATAAGCTCATTCGTCGTTCTTGGACGTACGTCATAAAAACGGTTAATGGGACTAGCCGGCTAAGTATTTGTTGATGAAATGGGACAGAATCACGTTGGCGACATGAATTAATAAAATACCTAGCCGTAGTTATATCAAACAAATGATTAATACCGACTTCATCAATTATTCTCAAAGTTGAAACGAAAGCGAGTCTCGCAAATGATTACCATGTTCCTGCTCGGTAGTTATTAACATTTAATAGATGTCGGTCCATTATTGTTGTTTTTCCCTCTCTTCCCTTTGCCAAGAAATGATTAGGAGATTACAACGGCAGCGTGCTCGCTCTTTCTAGGGTTTCATTTCCCTGGCCCCTATGCTCTCTCCCACTCCTCTTGCTCTTCCGCTCGCTCCGCTTGAAAACAAAAGCTTCTTCTAATACTTCTATCATTGCAGCATTGCGCAGTCCTCATAATTATCCGCTCTTCTTCAGAAATCTCATTTATTTTATTTATCCTATAGAAGCTCTAAGATTTCTGTCTGGGGGATTCTGATTAAAGAGGAAGGCGGGTTTCCACAAAAGAGAGAGCGTCACTCGGAAATTAAACCAAACGTCAACAAAGAAAGCGCAATCGATGGACCTGCTTTGCATTTCCACTCGGATCAAATTGAGGGGAATTTTCGCTACTTCCATTAAAAAGATGACTGGGCTGGGAGGGGAGAGAGAAAAATTATGAACTCTGTTTCGCGGCACAAAATTTAGAGATTCTTTTCCTTTTAAAGGAAAGAAAAAAATTAAAGCGAAGGAGAGCATAAAAAAGAAAGAGAGAAGAGACGTTATCGAAAAATTAAGTAAAAGTAATTCGCTTAAAATTAGTTTCGGTTAAGTAATGAAACTGATTGTCACTTGTTGCTAGCTCGCCTTTTCTGCAGCCAATTTTCTTCGCGCTAAAAGTGGGGGGAATGATTGACTGATTCCAGCAAAAGATATTAATTCTTGAGAATATTAAAAATAAAAAGATGTATCTAAAATTGACACAAAAATACAGAAAAGTTTCTCGAAATAAATGCCTTTCATAATGACCTCTTCTGTTGGAATGAGTTTATTCTTAATAATTTTACTAACCTAATTGGGAGACTGAATTCAGTAAATCAAACTCTCAGCAACTGTAGTTTTTATAAATAAAAACACATACTTTTTGTGTGTATATATATAAACAAGTAGTATAAAAAATAAGTCAATTCCTAATTAGGTCAATAAAAAATTTTTTATTTTAGTTACTTTTTATTAAATAATTACAATTAATATAAATATGTATATACATGTGACAGAAACACAATATTAAGCAGCAAAATAGAAAACGATTTTCCTTGCAATTTTCCATTTCCCTTTCTATATATGGTGTTGGACTATTATTTTTGCTTGTTACTGTTTATTCTTAAATTAAAAAATTAATGAATTAATATTTGAAAAACCGTATTAATATCAAGTGTCATCCACTACGAGTTTGAGAAAAATGTATTTGAACCTTACTGGATGAATGAAAAGTATTGTATTAACAATTGAAAATTTGAACAAGATATATATAAATATATATATATACATATAAATTTATATAGGGAGAGTGTGAACTAACAGTAGGAATTGAAAAAATACAACTTTCTCAAGATATTCTTTAATGCAGTGCTTCTCAAAGTGTTGCTATATTCGCGACCCAAAAATCAATAATAATTTTCATCGTGCCCCCCACATACAATAACAATGTACTGAATTCAATGACACTATACTTTGACGCTAAGACTACGATACGACTTTAACCTCTTAACCCCCGTGTATATAAACGTCTCGCTAAGCCTAAACGTTTATTTCTGCAGACGTATATATATATATATATATATATATCTTTCTGAAGTACGATCTTTTCTGAGCACTGCTATCCGTAAAATTATTCCGAAGATTTTGGAAAGCAATAAAAGGACCTTGACAATGTTTGCAAGGGATTTACTTATTCCAGATTCTTTTTGCTTCTTTATCCCTTCCCCTCCCCCAATACATCACGTACACGTGCCTACGTAGAAAACGGTTGGCATTTGGAAGCGAATCGCGAAACTTTTGATCGGCAGTCAAGGTTTAGTTATAAGCCTTTCAAAAATTATCAAGATAAGTGTTAAATTTTGTTTTAAATTATATATATGACAAGCCCCATGGTGTCACTGGTAATAAATAAACTTGTTTCCAACTTAGTATTGTTAAATTAATTATAAAGTGCATTGTGTAGCACTGATATATTTATAATTGTAATATATCAGTGTAAATATTTATTTTATTTTTTATTATGTCAGAATGTATTTTTTTTGTTTACCTTCAGTAAATTAATATTTTTTAAAATAATCTTCTGCTTCAGACTTTTCAATTTGCTCGCGCCCCCCTTGTAGAGTTTTCACGCCCCCAAGGGTGCGCCCCACAGTTTGAGAAACGCTGCTTTAATATAAATTAGAAGCTCTCTTCAATATTTGCATTGCTTTAAAAGTTTCAGAGATTTTTCCATTTTACTTGCTTGATTTACTTTATCAAAGAAAAATTTTTTGGACAACCTTGAATAGACAATTATATAAGAGCATCCAATTTTAGGATGAAAAACAGTCTTGTAAGGAATAAAGTCTGTATATTAGATATTCTTTAGTTCTATCTTAATATGTCTGTTAAAAATGTTCTTTAAAAAACAGCTTTTAATTACGCCCTGTATTTAATTGAAACATACTTAGGTGTAATTATCAAACGATCGAGCTTACATAGTCCTTAATGTTCCTAGTAATTTTTATCTTTATTTTGAATTGGTCATTCATTTTTATGTAAAATTTTTAAATCCTTTTGTTTATTTTCCCTTTTGAAATAACACACAAATAACTGGGAAAAAATGAATGACTTATTTAAAATAAAGATAAAAATTAATAGAAATAACAAGAACTGAGTTCCATCGTTAAGAACAAGTTCACATGAAGTAAAATACTGATATTCATGAAACCTTCTAATGAGCATGTTAAAACTGACTCGGCTATTTTTAAGAAACATTTCACAAAAAAAGCAAAATTGAGAAAAAATAGAAATGTAAGTTATGATTTATTATAATAGAATTCTGTAACGCGATATTGCTTAGAAATTAAAAAAAAATTCTTCTTTAAATAAGGAATTCCTAAAATTTAAACCAGCTTTACGTGTTTTTTAGGAAATCGTTAATTTCATTACAGCAAAAAAAAAAAAAAAAAAAGTAAAAAAATCTTTTAAGATTGAAATTAATTTAAACTTAAATAACTGTCGTTCTAGGATATTTAGACTCTTAATGAAGTACTTTGTGTGTGAAATTTTAAAATCAATATATTTCTGCAAAATTTTCTTTCTGCTTATTCAGAATTTCTTGTTTATGTGAATGAACATTACACACAAGTTCATTCATATTTATTCAACTGAAAATTCTTTCTATAAAATACTGCTTAATATTTTTAATAGTTTTTAATAAAAATAACCTTAAATTCAACAGACGTTTCCCATTTCAGGAAAAGATTCTAGTGAAAAAAATTACCTATACTAATTATGAAAACATTCAACTGGATATATATACTGAAAAGTATTCAAAATAATAATAAATATCTAAAAGGGTCTGAGAATCTTTCTTAATATAAACAAGTAATAAAAAAAATTTCAGTCAATTCCTACTTAGATCAGCAAAAAAATTTTTATTTTAGTTACTTTTTATCAAACAGTTACAATTAATATAAATATGTATATACATATGACAGAATTTCACTATTAAGTGACAAAATAGAAAGTGATTTTCCTAGAAATTTTCAATTTTTCTTTCTATATATGGTGTTAGACTATTATTTTTGTTACTATTTATTCATTTTTAATTTAATTAACGAATTAATACTTGAAAAAAAACCAGGTTAACATCAAGTGTCTTCCACTGTAAGTTTAAAGAAATGTATTTGAACTCAAATAGATGAATAGAAAGTATTTTTTATTCACGACTGAAAATTTGAACAAAATCTATATATGTATATATATTTTGACAGCTCTCTAGAAATCCTAATAGGTCTCCAGTTAAGTCCAAAGACTCTTTTTGTATCTACATTTGTTGTCTCTTGAACTCCAATTTCTTTCTTCTTAGGCTTTGTAGGATTTACAACTTTTTCATTTGATTTCTTATTTTATTTTATTATACTATATATATATATATATATATAGGAAGGGAGGGAATTAATAGTAGGATTGAAATACAAGCATGATGAAATTATCCTTAAATTTTATGTTAACGGATATTAGTTTTATGATTTTGCTTCATTACAACCTAAAAAAATTGCATCTAAAAATTATTTTTATCCCACACATTGTACTAATAACTAGTGTTACCTCATCAAAATTATTATGATATATTTATCTGAAATAACATGCATAATATATGTCATTTGTTTCCTCTTTAGCATACATATCGATGCACATTTAAGTATAAAGTATTTTTTTAACTATGATATCATCAAATGAAGTTTCATTTACAAATGTTTCAATGTTTAACAATTTTTTTTATCTTAAACTCAGAGGCTTAAGATCCAGACATGATTTTTCTTTTCCAAAGTAAAGCTCAATTTAGCTGGAGCAGTTAACTTCATACAAAAATCAATGTAGAAAACGAAGAGTATAGAAAAACAGCGGATAACTTTACGTTTATTGATTTAAGAGATACAACTTTTTATAGCATAAAAATCCATTTATTTAATGTCAAAATTTCATCATAATTTAGCTTCAAGTAGAACATGTCTGCCCTACCCATTAAATACACTTTTTCGAGTATTTCACGCATACTGCCAAACTATGATATACGTTTATCTAATCAACTCATTAATACCTCATTTCGATATGTAATTGTTCTTAGAGACAATTACTTGAATTTCGAAAATATGAAGAATTGTTAATTTACTTTGTGAAAACTTCTTGCACTTTTGAAAGGTCATTCTTTAAAAGGTTTGTTTAATATTAATCTAGCTTTTGCCGTTACTTCGTAATGAATAAAAATATCCTTGAAGTACTTTCATGTAATTAAAAGCAAAGGCTAAGAGGACTTACAAACAAACTTTCTGGTAACATAGAGCAACACTGTAGCAATTAAGTGTGCTCCGAATAATTAATCAAATATCTTCAGTCAACACTAGAATGCAATAATAATACGATTAAACACGTTCACAGAAGTTAAGCTGAATTAAGGCTTACGGCTGGAAAGCTTTTAGGAAGCAAGTAATAATTCTCATAATTGTTAATGAAATTTGCGTAATTCGATTAAAATAGATGCAACCTTGGACTAGAAGCATTTTTAATTTTTTTAGCCAGTATATTTCCCTTTACTCACTTAAGTCATTTTTTTCTGTTAAGACGTAGACTCTGTTCCCTGAGAAAGAAACGAAAGAGGCTTTTAATCCTTTGGTTAATTTGATTAATTCTTAATCTTAATGAATTCTCTAAGTAAGCTGAATATATTTTTGACAAACTCTGACAACCAGCAACAAGATCAAGGTCCTCGAGCAGTTTTTTTTAACTCTTGTACATAGCATTAACAACGGTTTTACTATTTCGTAAAATTCAAAACCTTATTTATACACATAAGAGTAATTTTTTTAAAAAAATCTCAATGAGAAAAACACAAAACAAGTAATCGACTCTTCTTGTAAAAATCATACATTTTATAGTAATGCTGAATTCTATTTTTGCTACACACACACACACAAAACATTTTAAATTACTTATACACACAAGATATATTTGTACGAATTTAATATTAAAATAATTACAATTCTGAGCAAAAAGAAAGATTCTTATGAAACTAAAAATTATAAAATACATGGTAAAAAAAACTGAATAAACATTTTTTTAAAAAATGTTTATTCAGTTTTTTTTTACCATGAATATTTTTTTTAAATTTGAGATCTTTTCAAAAAGTTTCAAAATAAATTTTTGAAAAAACTGTTTATTTCACACAGGCATTTTTTTAAAATTTGTAATGAATCGGTATAAGGACGGGGAGGGGCGATATAATAAAATTTAAATACAAACATATCAAAATAGGTAAGTCAAATATCTTATTAGTCAATATAGTGATTAAATTAAAACATTCATAAAATTAGTACTACTATTTATTAAGATGGAAAATTATTATTTAATAAAATTATTTTTTTCTGTTAAATTTTATTTAAATGTGATGTTTTATGAATTTAATGATAAAACTATTTCAGAATTATACAATAGTCTGCAAGTGCAATTTAAAAATTATAAAAACCAAATTAAGGGGAAGGGGAAAAAGTAGTAAGTTATTCGTAAAGTTTTGCAAAAAAAAAAAAAATCTTTAGCATAGAAATATGAATCGCGATAAAATTATGAAAAAAGTAATCAAATTTTACTAAAACGTAAAACTAAATATTTCGCATGTCAAGTATAATCGAATTTATTATTTTTACTCTAACAACCCACTAAGATTATTTTCCCATTGTAAGGTAACTTTAATTGGTGGACTCGGCAAATTATTCTTCCAAGTCTGCTGTCCAGGGTCGCTTTTCTGCTTAGGTACGCACCTAGGGAGCAAAAAATTCGGGGGCCGCAAGAAATTGGAGGGTGAAAAAAGAGAAAAAAAAATAATATTTACAATAATCGTACCACCGCTTAGCGAATCGTGAGAGAAACATTTCTGCCCTCAAGAGTTTAAAGACTGAAATGAGATCTACAATGGAAAATGAAAAGCTTAACAGTTTTATGTGGCTATGCACTCAAAATGACATTGCAATGGAAATTGATTACAATGATGTTATGACAGTGGCGCACACAAGGGGGAGGGGGCGTCCGGAACGAAATGTCTCAAGACATCATACAGAACTTGCATGTCTCAATGCCCGATTGTATCGAATCGTGCATTCCCGCTAGAGGGGGTTCAACAGGGTATTAAATCCTCCCTTCTTTTGCCTTTTTCTTTGAGATAAATGATCCTTTTTTCTTTGATTTTCTAATCATTTACTTATATCAAAATAGTCATTACCAGTGGCACACACAAGGGGGGTCCAGACCTCCCCCCCATAGCCATTGATTTTTTTTTCAGTTGATTATAATCCTATGCCCCATGTATATATTATGCAAAATAATTTCAAAAAATAAGAAAATAAAATTTCTTTTCTCTTTTTCTTCTCCTTCCAAAATGGAATGACACGCAAACATAAAACTTCAAATTTGTTTAAAATTTCACTGTCCAATTCTGAAATTGTATCTTATACATGTCTAATTCCCAATGACTCCAATTCCCAGAAACACGTCAAACCATCCTGTTTAAGGTTAAAAATTGGAAGATTCAAAACACAGCTGCATTTTTCATTTTGTTTTTACTTTCTTTAGAAGTCCCTCAAACAACGAATCACATCAAAAGAGCGAGTTTGTTGTTTTCTCCACCGGTCTGTCATCCGAAACTTGGTAAAGTACTCCCCCCCAACAATAAATCTACTTCTTACGGATGACCAGCGTTTCTACTATGATGAAAAGGGATATTTATCTTTCCAGTGAGATAATCTGAATTGAGTTATGTCAAATGTTTTAGTTTGAAGCTTAACAGCTGCAAAGGAAAAGAAAGAACAAAGGGCTTCAACCAATTACAGTAGCATATAGATTTTGTTACTACGTAGCGCACATATTATTTCAACTCAGCATAAATGCATTTTGATTTTTAAGTTGTAAAAAAATAAGATTTTTAATTATATTGTAAAAATGAGTGATCAAAATCGTAAAAGAAAACAAGTTAAATTATTGTCTTTTGTGAAAATAATACGTAAAGATGAACAACAAAAGACTCAGGAAGGGAAAAAAATTCTCGGTTTACCGCAAATGGTTTGCCTCAGCATGAAAAGGTATTGGATGATGATATACAAGAGAAAATCGAAGTAAGTGAAAATTTAAGGTATTCGAGTAGCAGCCAAAATAATGAAAATAATATTCAAACTCCAGTTTTATGAGTATTACAGTTACCGATTTTGATAGAACGAATTACATTAAAATTAAAGGACCCATACCAAATCATGAGGTAACTGATATTTTAAGCAATATATGGTACCCCGATAAAAATTATACATTTCCGATTACACTTATAAAATCAAAATATTAGAAATTTCAAATGCAGTGGTTCTTGAAATGGCATTGGTTGTCATATTCTCAAAAAATGGATGGTGCTTTCTGTAAATATTTCATTCTATTTTCCACGAATGAAGTAGGTGCCCACAAAAATCAAAGCACTGGAAAATTAGTCAAAAAGTAGAACAAAGTAATAGATTATTTTAAATATCACAATTCATTAAAATATCACCAACAATGTTTCGAAATTTATTGAAATTTGAAAAAAAAATAGTGAAAATTCCATCGTTAGTATCGACAAAATATTAGACAAAAAGAAAACTGAAGAAGTTCATTAAAATCGACAAATTTTATGTTCTGTTATTAAAACTGTAATTTTCTGGGGAAAACAAGGAATTGCCTTAAGGGGGCATTCGGATTATGGCTCCTTAAATTTAACCGAAGAAACAAATAAAAATGAATGAAACTTCAGAGTGCTGGTTAAATTTTGTTTAGAAGCTGGTGATGAAGTTCTAGAAAAACATTTCAAAGACAGTGGGAGAAATACATCACTCACACACACACACAGTTGGAGAACATAAAATTAAATAATTTCATCAACCAATGAAATTATAGTAAAAGATATTGTCAACCGTGTAAGCAAAAATGAGTATTTCAGCATCATTGCAGACGAAACGACTGATATTGCAGGGATTCTGCAGTTATATTTAGCTGTACGCTTTATTAATACTAATTTGATTCATGAAGAATTCCTTCAATTTATTCCACTAACCAGTTGTAGTGGTATTGATCTAGCCTCAACGATTTTAAAATCTTTGGAATCATTTGGAATAAATTTATCGTTTTTGAGGGGACAAGGTTACAATGGAGCCAGATCAATGAGTGGGGAACTACATGGCGTAAGTGCTCATTTAAAGGAAAAAAATATCCTCTTGCTTTATACGTACAATGCAGTTCACACAGTTTAAATCTAGCAATATCGATTCATGTAGTATATCGGAGATTCAGGATTGTATGGGAATTGTATATCAAGGATGTATAGTTTTTTTCAAACACCAAAACGACAACATTATCTAAAATCTAAAATTGAGGAATATATTGCCCAGAGTCGAAAAAAATTGGTTGGAATTTGCACGACATGATGGGTTGAAAGACTCGATTCCATAATCGTCTTGGTGGAGCTCTTTCCAGCCGTTATAGCAGCCCTTGAAGAAATTTCGTTTTGGAAAGACAGAGACGCCTCAACTCGTGCATCTTTAAATCATGCTTCATTATTAAAATCAGGTTTCTTAATATCCCTGTTATGTTTACGTAAGTTGTTTGCTGTAACTAAAA
This sequence comes from Trichonephila clavipes, assembly GCA_019973935.1. NCBI lineage: Eukaryota > Metazoa > Arthropoda > Arachnida > Araneae > Nephilidae > Trichonephila > Trichonephila clavipes. The sequence goes on along the minus strand of BMAU01020729.1, from coordinate 79,532 downwards.
TCTTTGTGAATATTTCTTTACAATTACTCTGGATTTGAAGAAAGCTCTAAATTACGCAGACTCAGTAATTGAAAGCCTCGAGGATTTCAAAATTAACGTCTATTATACTTTTAAAGAAATATATGACGAAGCTGAAAAATTATAGAAAGGTTCAGAAGGAAATAACGTAGAATTGAAGATGCCCAGGTTTCATTCCGGAAAATGCTCCAGTTACCGCAATAATGTGCCAGCTGCTAATGCCAAAGAATACTACAGGCGAAGCATTTTTCTACCTTTAATAAGCAACATGATCTCACAACTCAAACTACGATTGCAGAAGCAAAATAATATTTTAGGAGAATTTTTATGCTTGATGAACGCAATACATAATGAAGAAAATGTAAATGACATTTTGAAATTAGCCGAATTTTATCCAAACGGCGAACCTTTATTTTTTGAGCACAGAGATGTTTTACTTTCCGAGTCTTTTTAAGATGACATTAAAACACGATTCTTCACAATCCGCATTTGAAAATTATTTGTCCTGCAATGGTGTATTTTATCCTCATGTTAAAAAACTTTTAAAAATTTATGCACACTTCCCATAACAAATTGCACAAGCGAGAGATCTTTCTCTACTCTGAGAAGGGTAAAAACATATTTAAGAAGTACCATGCATAACGAACATTTTAATGGTCTTGCGCTGCTAAATTCAAGCAACGTCACCATCACTCCTGAGGAAGTTGTAAATGAAATGGCAAAAAAACAAGAAAACTAGATTTTATTCTGTAACTAATTTGTATAAGCCTATAGAAACAAATTGGTAACTGTAAATGAAAACACTATAATTATCATGTTTTGGTTTTGTCGTTACAGATTAAAGTGAGAATTTTTTCCTACCATGACTTAATACTTCTATAATGATGAATTTGCTCTTTGCTGTTTTTATTTTTTAACTATGAAAAAAGTAAATGCATAAATTCTTATGATTTCTGGCAATTTCATTAAGTATTTGTTATTAATAAATTCCTTCCTTCCTCAGTGGCATGACAGCCCAGTGTGGGCCTTAGCCTTCTCAAGAAGCCTTTTCCAGGCCGATGTTCTCCAATTCCTAGTTCTCAAAACAAGGAGATCTTTTTCTAGGTCATCAATCCATCTGAGATTTGGCTTGCCCTTTCTTCGTGTGCCAATTGGTTGAGCATTGAAGACTTTTTAGTGGTGCGGTCTTCGTTCATTGTGATAACGTGACCTGCCCATTTAATTCGCTGTATTTTGATGAAGTTGACAATGTTAGATTCCTTATATGATCGATAGAGCTCTAAATTTGATCTTCTTCGCCATGTTCCATTTTCCTGAATTCCTCTAATAATGGATCCTAAAATCTTCCTTTCGTAGATAATTATCATAATCTCATCTGTTCGAGACATGGACCAAGTTTCACATGCATAAGTTATTAATAAATTATTTTATTAATTAATGGGATTACTTGTTCAATAATTTATTTTGTACTGTTTTCTTTTTGTTCCCGACAATCAATAAATTATCATAATAGTATGTTTGGCGGCGTATTAGGTTCTGATAAGAAAAAATTAAACTTTCGATTGAAGTGCCTAGGGCGCCGGGAAGGTAAAAATGGGGTCTTGCTGCTGTCTTAGACGAAAATTTTAGTTAGAAAAATTATTTGACCCAAAAGTATGTCAAGAAAAATGCCAAATTATATACAAATAAACAGTTCTCGAGACAAACGGGATAACTTCAGAGTTCTCGTAAAATTCTTAATAATTTGACTTTATTTCAATTATTTCTTGAGTTCCTCATTTCGTATAAATTACTATAATACTTCAATTGACTGATGAAATGTATTTTTAATCTGTGTATGGGTTCTAGTTTTGTGCAATATGAGTTACGAGAGAAATTTACCTCGCTGTTAAAAAATATTTTTGAACTTAACTGAAATTATTGAAATATTTTGAAATTACGGGTGAAGAGAAATATTTAAAAAAGGGTCAGATACAATTAATCAGCAGCTGAAGTATTTGCTACTTGGTGTAACCAATAATATACATAAGTAAACAGATGATTAATAATCAGTATTCAATTACATAACTTTAGTTCATTCAGTATCAGTTATAGAACTTTCATATATATAGTCGGACCCCTATCTAACGAATTTCTCGGTACGGAACATTTTGTTTGTTAATTCGAGGTTATTTGTTGTATGGGGGTACAAGCAAAAAATACAAATCCTTTGCACTTACCTTTTGGAAATCCTGTTTGATTGATTGAATATTAACGTCGCACTGTTCAGCTACACGAAGGCTTTTGGCGACGGACCACGTAATTTTGAACCACGGTCAAGGACGTGGACGACACCTGAGCTGGCACCCCCTCTCCTAACTACCACACCACACCAACGGGAGGACATTTCAACTCTCGACAGATTTAACGAGCATCGCTGCCCTACACGGCGGGTCTTTAGTGGTACTGGGCTCGAACTCGTGACAAAGCAAGCCACGATCCGATACCTATACCACTCGGCTACCGCGGCCATTTGGAAATCCTGTTAGCAACTATACAAAAATACCCAAAGTTAGAAATTGCCCATTTTTTATTGAAAAAAACTATTAGTGAACTATAACGCACCATTTAATTGGAAATTTTAAAATACTGAATAATAGGTTTTTGAAAATATTTTTGATTCCTGACTCGAAAGAGTTCTTTTTCGACTTTTTCGACTTTATGCACAGAAGAAAATACTGCATCATTTACATGGCAGACATAGCAGAAGAGAGAGGCATGCTTCATCAGTTACCAAACAATGTAAAACAGTAGGCAATGTAACAGTTTTGATAGGAGTTTCATTATTAACTTCTGCATTAGAATCGTTATTCATTGGCTCCAACAAATCAACAATTTCCTGAACTCCAGTTACCCAGATAGGTAGACCGTCATCAAATGTATTATAATCATTAAAATCTTAAAATACCCCTGCATTGTGGATTACGATGAGATAAGAAAGAAATTTCCTGTCTTACTTAAGACTCACACGATAGGTTGCATTCATGACTCATCTTCAATTGCAAAGTTTAATAATGGTCTCCACGCTTTCCCACTGAAATTTACTACTTACGAGAAAAATCTTTTTCTGTTCCGACAAAAAAAATGACATTTAAAAAAAATCCAATTTTTTTCTAACACAAATTAATAAAAAAAAAATTCCAGCTGCAAAAATGATCCGGTAATTCGGAGCTTATTATACGTTAAATAGATGTTTTTGCCTTCATTTTTATCGGGGAAATAGAAAAGTTCGTTAAATAGAGGTTCGTTAAATTGGGGTCCGACTTTAACAACTAACGAATTTAAAAGTTACATAATTTCATTTTTCATCTAATAAATTTCATATTTATTCGAGCACAGAGGAAACTTATTAATACTTCTTGAATGCAATAGAGAAAGTCATGGTTATATTAAATAATTTTTCATTTATCTGAAAACAATAATAAAATTATTAAATAAATATTGCAATTTAAAATTCATACGATTAAAAAGCAAAATATCAGTGAAAACCAATAAATAGTTATGAAAATTAGAATAATGATAAAATCTAATACTAGTATAAAAAAATTCAATGATGAAACTGACTCAACTAACAAACAGTAAGCCCCTACAGAGATAGGATTGTGTGTGTGTGTGCACGTGTGTGCGCGTGTGGGCGTGTGCGCGGTGAGGGTGATGTTTCGATTTCGAAGTCAGCATCCAAAACTTTTTGTGAAAAGCAGATTTATTCAGAGAGCAATCGACACATCTCTCCACAGAGAGAAACGGACGCCAAATGACCCGATTGGATTTCAAAAATACAAATTGGGCTGTATTCTTATTTCCAGAACTGCTAAATAACACTCTTTTTAGTTTATTTTTACGATTTGAAATTAAAGCGCAGAAGCGTATATACGAAGATTACAACATTTAATGAGCTGGGATTAAAAGTGTTATGTTTAGAATATCTCTTTTGAATGAATATATATACAATATATATATATATATATATATATATATATATATATATATATATATATATATATATATATATATATATATATATATATATATATAAAGAGTGTTTTTTTTCCAGGTATAGAAGTTTAAGTTGGCATTACTTTCCAAGATGGCGACCGATTTAACAGCTGTCAAGTGATTTATTCTCAGTTTGGTTTGGCAATTCATCAAAACGATCATCAAGCAAGACGTAGATTCGTCGAATGGGCCCAAAAAGAGATTGCCGTTGTTCCCGATTTTCATAAGCGAATTTTGTTTAGCGACGAAGCGCACTTCTGGTTGAATGGCTACGTCAACAAACAAAACTGCCTCATTTGGAGTGAAGCTAATCCACAAGTGTATGTCGAAACACCGTTACATCCAGAAAAACTGACTGTTTGGTGCGCTTTATGGGCTGGTGGAATCCTTCTTCACAAACGATGAAGGCCACAACGTTACAGTCAATGGTGATCGGTATAGAGCCATGATTACTAACTTTTTTCATTCCTGAATTGAACAATCATGATGTCCAGGAGCTGTGGTTCCAACAAGACGGCGCAACATGTCACACAGCTCGTGCCACAATCGATTTATTGAAAGACACGTTTGGTGACCGCCTAATTACAGGTTTTGGACCTATGAATTGGCCTCCAAGATCTTGTGATTTAACACCGCTAGACTATTTTCTGTGGGGCTATGTAAAGTCATTAGTCTATGCGGATAAGCCACAAACGCTTGACCATTTGGAAGACAACATTCGCCGTGTTATTGCCGATATACGGCCACAAATGTTGGAAAAAGTTATCGAAAATTGGACGTCCAGATTGGACTACATCCGAGCCAGCCGTGGCAGTCATATGCCAGAAATCATATTTAAAATGTAATGCCACAAGATTATTTTTCGAATAAAAAAAATTCATGTCAATCGAATAATACATCGTTGTTTTATTGCAATTTAAAGTTCTGTACCTCTAAAAAACACCCTTTATATATATATATATATATATATATATATATATATATATATATATATATATATATATATATATATATATATATATATATATATATATATATATATATATATATATATACATATTCCTATTTTATATTTAATAAATATATTTTTTCAAGTAAACTAAAAGTTCTTTTCCTTGTGAAATTTTAATTAGTTTTTGTAAGCAAATTATAAAACGAAACAAAGAACTGTTTATAAATTATAAGTAGATATAATTTCTTATACCTATTTGGGTAAATCGCTTGAGTGCGCTATAAAGCAACACGAGACGACGCTTCAGCCTCCACAGTTTTAACGTGCATCAGCCCCCTTAAAGTGGCGAATCTTCAGTGGCAACAGGTTTCGAACCAGTGACACTCCAGCCATGAGTTCATGCCCATAATTCTTGTCTACCATGGCCGACCTATTTTCAAATACTACTGAAGTTAAATTTAAATAAAGTAATTGTTTACTTTTTAATTTTTACGAATTTAGCGAGTTAAGCAAGTTAGCATGATAAAAGTAATTAATTACATTATACGAGAAGACAAAAATCATGCAGAGCTATAGTATTATGATTGTATTATTTTACATTAATCATTGTATTAACCTAAAGCTTTGATAATTTTTCAAAATAATTTTGTCGCTACATTCGTATTAGTAGAAAGGCATTTAGTACTAATATCGAAGGAATTATACCAAAATTTTAAGCACCTTAACATTGACGTAAATCATCTGCGTGTTTGCGCGTTTCAACAGAGAGTACTTACAAAGGTGGTTGGTCTAACTGACAGAAAATTCTCATTCGGACTTTTTCTAATAATAAATAATATTTTGTTTGTTATAAGAAATAGATTTTATAATATTAAGAGATAATTTATGACATATGCAAACAATTCAATAGCTGAAAATTTTTTTTAAAAAAATTATTAATTTTCAGTATGATAAACACTAATTTTTTTATTTATTTTTTTTGTTTCTAAATTTGTGAATGTGTGTAATGAAATCTTTGTGTTTATATGTTTTGTTTGTTTCTAAATTGTTTCTAAAAATTGTGATGTTTATCGTACTTCAGATTTGATTAAAATTCTTAAGTACGATAAACATCACAATTTTTGCATTTATAATTCCTCATTATAGTAATTAAATTTGGGTTTTTTTTGTCTAAACAGTAAGAAAATTCTATTTTTTTATCATATTTCATTTCAAAGACGCAGCCCAATTTTTTTTAGTTAGTCCATAATAATAGTTTTCCTCATGAAATAATATATATTAAACCAATGTGTCTCATAGCCTGAAATTTGATTTAATACAATTATTTTAATTGCCTTTTTCAAAGTATCTCATTTTGGAAAGTATTAATACGAAACGTTTGAGTAATACTTAGAGAATATATTAATGGCTATTTTCTTGTAAGAGTTAATAAAACGCTTATAAGAAAATTAAAATTGAAAAAAAAATTGCACCTTGTTAAAAAAGTGTACATTTTAAGTTAAGATACTTTGTAATATACTTCGCTTTGGGATTTTTCCTTTAAATATAATTCATTACCAACCAATTGACACACAAGTAGACTAACTCTTGCCGTCTATGTACAGCAGTGCTTCTCAAACTGTGGGGCGCGCCCCCCTGGGGTGGCGCGATGACCTTACGAGGGGGGCGCGAGCATATCGAAAATAAAAGATTTAAAAAATAATTAGTTTACTGGAATGAATTGAAACAAAATACTTTCAGACATAATAAAAAATGCACTTTTACTCTGATATAATTTATAGGCGTGCACGCGCGATATTAAGTCAGCAAAAATAAAAAAAACTTCTTCAATACCTAATTAGCTATCTTTGATCCTATAACCAAACAAAAAAACGTTTATTTGAATTGCTGTAATCCCATGATGAGAGATTTTTTATTATGCTTTTTTTAACCTAACATACTACTCTTTCAGAGAAAATCAGATCCCAGACCCAGAATCGAAAAAATTTAGGAACATAAAAAATTCATCACTGTCATTATTTTTGAAATATTGCACATTATAGCTGTAATCTGTTTGACCTTCTAAGTTATTGGTACAGTTAGTTATGACCCCTCTCTTATGTGTTCTCTGTTGCGCTTTTTTCCATGCAAAAGAGTTTTATGATATTTGGAAAACCACGGAGAGCACACACACACACAAGCACATGAAGGATTACTTGGCCAAGACATATTTTTATAAATATTCTCAACATATAAAGCATAACGAAAAACGTTTCACACAATTTTTTTAGCAGTAACATACATATTATCATAATGAATATACTTTTTACCCGGAAGTGGTCGCGCGGGACACACAGATTACGAAATCGTTAATTCTGGCAAAACTGTTTATTTATTACCAAAGAAAAATTGAAAAGTCCTTGAAAGTACGTAAGTAAACTTTCTCTTATTTAAATTATTCACTGGAATTATGATTTGTATCGTGTACAATAAAATAATTATAAAAAAAAAGGATTGCGGTGACTCAATAACCCCGACCGTATCGAGTGCGCGCCTGCTCCCGGGTTAAAACATGTTGAAGTCTTTTCGCTTTAAATATTAAAAATAATATAATTATTCTTCATCGATATTTTATATTATTGATCATTATTTAACATCAGTGGCGCACACAAGGGGGGGTCTGGACGCCCCCCAAAGCCCTTGATTTTTTCCGATTGATTATAATTCTAAGTTTATAGACGCAAAATTTAATTAAGTATTTGTTATTAATCATTAATTTTATTAATTAATGCTAATTATTTATTCAAGAATTAGTTTTTTGCTGTGTTTTGTTCCCGAAAATCGACAAAATCAAAAGGAACCTGATACAAGATTGGTGAACTTTCGACCCCGGACCCCCCCTTGAAAAATTCCTGTGTGCCCTACTGTTTAACATCAATTCTAAATGCTAATTCTGTGAGGCTTAAAATTACAATTCGCTTAAAACTAATTATAATTTGAGCAACCATTTTAAAAAAATCATTTTACGTTTTTGTAAACATTATCGAGCACTTGGCTTTGCTTCCCTTACAATTCAGCTATTATATCAATAATGTTTTATTTTCTTATAAATGAACTCGTGCAAAGAGCGGGCACTTCAGCCGGTATACTTTTAATTTATCAGTGATGCACAGAATATTTTATAACTAATTAATTAATACTAAATTAAGAACAAGTTTAATAAGTATTAATGACGTCTATGAGCTTGTCTTGGAAAGCAAAGTTTTTATAAGGAATGCTTATGATTAGAAATTGACCCTCTGAGTTCTTTTTCTATATTTAGCAGATATCTATATTTTGTCTTCTAAGCAGCTGCCGCATTTTGCAATAAGTTCAATTTAAAAATTAGTGAAAGGAAAAATAACATAATAATTATCCTATTATTTTATTTATTTATTTATTTTGCTTAAAAGTAGTATACAAAATTTAATACTTATGTTACTAATTTGTATGGTTTATTATTAAGATTGCCTATTGTAGCTTTAGCGTCAAAGTACATTATTATTGCATTCAGTACATTATTAATGTATAAGGGGGGCGCGAAAAAAATTGTGATCGAAAAGGGGGGCGCCAGTATTGAAAGTTTGAGAAGCACTGATGTACAGTGATGAATGGACCAAGAGGACACAAAATGTATCCCCAGCACATAACTATGTGGAAACCCCCCTGGGTTCCACCCTGGACACCAAGATTGAATTGAGGCAAAGAATTACCAGACGATATTTTTATAATAACAAACAATTTTTATCCACTTGAATCAATTATCAACCTTCTAAATACAAATATAAATCAATATGTCTATGTCAATGGGATTGAACTTTACTATTAAATTAAATTACGAAATATTATACTAATCAACTATTAAACTCAATACCGAACGGGGTTACCGGAATAAGAGGACCGAGAGATATACGCAATTTGAATTACTAGCAATTATTAAATATCCACTAACTCTAATATTTATCTCTACTCTTATTATCTAATGATTGAAGTTTAAATATCACCTGACTTTTACCACTGCACTCCTTTCCAGTCGGCTCAAACTTTCCGAGTGTAGATCACTGCCTGATAATCAGCCAGAAACTGATCACACAATCAACTTGAATCTTCTTAGCGCTCCGTCTACGTATCTGTTAGCTCAATAGCCTTCTTCGCTAACCTACAATACTCTCCTTATATACTTAGGTTCATTTGCATATCCAATTTTCTTCTTTTAGAGCTGGTTGGAAATATACGCGAATTTACAATTCCCAAAGACGCCCAAGAGTATCAGTGATATAAAGGGCCGTATAGATTCGTCACAGCTATCTTCCTTACCGGACGCCTCTCACATTATGATGAGAGTTTTAGTATAACGAAAGTAATAAACAACGATCAATAATTTAATGTACTACGTAAATAAACTGTACCTATTTATAAACGTAAACTACACATTAGGTGGTTAAGGGAAGAAGAAATAATTGTTTAAGTAGAAGGTGGATAAAAAAATTATTGCTAAGAAACATCGGGGTTACTAAAGACAGTAAGCTCCTACAGAGTCATGATTTCGATACTCCATGAAGAAGGCAGATCCTCGAAGGACATCTACTTATATAACCAGCTTAATAAGTAATAATTCAGTATGTCTGTGTGAATATATATACAGCCAGTCCCCGATTTAACGAACTTTTCTCTTCTCCCGATTAAAATGAAGGCAAAAGAACACTAATTAACGAATAATAAACCCCTGAATTAAAGAATATTTTTTTGCTGCTGGGAAAAAAATTTCATTAGTTTGTATTAGAAAAATTTGTACTTTTTTTTAAATGACATATTCTTTTTGGCCGGAACAGAAAAAGACTTTTCTTGTAAGCAGCAAATTTCAACGGGAAAGGGTGAAGACCCTTTTTCGATTTTACTGGTGCAGATTTGTCGTGAGTGCAACCTATCGTGAGTAGGGGACAGGAAATTCTTTCCTTATTTCATTTCAATCCACAACGCAGAAGAAATTTTAAGATTTTAACGATTTTGATTCATTTTATGACGGACTGCCTACCTGTGTAGCTGAAGTTGAGGAAATTGTTGATATGTCGGATCCAATGAATTACGATCCTAATGCAAAAAAATGATGTGAAACTCGAATAAAAGTTGTTGCATTTTCTAAAGTTTTACATTGTTTCAAAAGTGTGAAAACATACCTCTCTCTTACAGCAGGATGTAAAGGACGTAGTATTTTTTTTTCTCTGCAAAAAGTCAAAAAAAGAACTCTTCTCTGAGTCGGGAGTCAAAAAAATTGTCAAACATCTATAAGTCAGTATTTTGAAATTTCCAATTAACTTCTGCGTAATAATTCACCAATAGGATTTTTAGCTGTTGAATAAAAAGTAGGTAATTTTTACCAATGGATATTTTTCGTGTAATTGCTTATAGAATTTCCAAAAGGTAAGTGTAAAAATTTCTACTTTGTTTATACCCGGAAATAACAAACAAAATGTCCAGTCCTGATGAAAACGTTAAATCGGAATCCGACTGTATATGCATACATACACACACACACAAGCAATACTAATATACTTGCTTACTAGTAATAATTTTATCTTATAAATATACGTTAAAAGGAGGCTAATCATTTGCTTATTAAGAAATTCTACTTGGTTATTAAAAATCAGCTAAAATTTTATTGGCTACCCTTTTTTCAATGAATGATTTTAAAGTTTCTCTTTATTAATTTATGTGTCTGATTTTTTCTGCAATTCTTAACTGAAAATCATTTTCATGTAAATATCGATTCATGTCTCATCGAGAATTCTTAACCTCTACAAATATAAACGAATTTTTTACACCTCGAAATTATGCAAATTATATCTCGTTCAAGAATTTTAATCTTACTTGTGAAGAATTTTGATAATCACTATATATATATATATATATACATGTATGTATATATATTTGCAAAATGTCTGAAATATAAAAATAGACAAACTCCAAGACTTAGAATGGAGCTGTACATGCAGGGGGGTATATATACACTCATGTCCATAAATTAAGGATAATTCAGAATCACACAGAAATTCAACTCTAAAATAAAAATTTCACCTGTAGAATTATCACACACATCTTGAAGAAGAATATGCAAATTACAGGAAACCACCAGATGGCGCGGACAGTACGTCACAATGACGAGAGTGTAAGAGAGGGGTATATAAGGAATGGTGGCAAAGAAGTAAAATTGTTCACAAGCACTTTAAAAGCCTTTCAGTGCAATAACCGCATAGCTATGGCACAAAGGAAGCATTTGGATGATTTTTTATGTGGTAGAATTATTGGACGACTGGAATGTGGACGTACCCAGCTGGAAGTATCCGGAAAACTTGGAATCGCCCAGATTGTCATCTCCAGGCTTTGGCAACGATACCAAGATGATGGTAATGTGAGTAGATGTTACAGCACAGGTCGCCCCCGAATTACAACGCCGAATGAGGACCGGTATATATTTTGCAGTTACTGCCAAAAGAAACAGACGGTGCACAGCATCAGACCTGTCTCGTCAGCTCTCTTCAGCTACCGGTACCACAGTTTCAAAGCAGAACGTGTACAGACGCTTAGGGCACATTGGTCTATATGCTCGTAGGCCTATCAGATGTGTTCCACTTACCGCAACTCACTGTCGCTTTGGATTAACCTGGAGTAGAGAGCATGGATTGTGGACACCACAACAGTGGTCTTGCGTGATGTTTTCGACGAGTCCAGGTTTAGTTTGCAGTCTGATTCTCGCCGGACTTTAATATGAAGAGTACCAGGTACCCGTTACCACCAAGAGAACACCATTGAACGACACCGTTACGGTGGAGCACGATGGCTCGTTTGGAGAGGAATTATTCTTGGTTCCAGAACTGACCTGTATGTGTCAGAGTGTAACGATGACAGGCCACATCTATCGGGATGTCATTTTGGAACAACATGCACATTTGTTTCGGGGTGCCATGGATGCTGAATTTCTGTTTATGGATGACAACGCCCATCCTCACCGTGCAAACATTGTAGACGAATGCCTTCAATCGGAGGATATCACCCATATGGATTGGCCAGCATACTCACCGGACTTGAATCCAATAGAGCATGTGAAGGATATGCTTGGCCGACGAATTGCAGCCCATCAACTCCCTCCCACCTGTCTACTGGAACTTCGGAGGGCATTGCTTGATGAGTGGCATAATATTCCCCAAGATCAGATTGATAATTTGATACTCAGCATGCCTAGGCGTTGTAAGGTCTGTATTGCATCGTCCGGGAGACATACTCTGTATTAACCATCATACTAACCCATGTTATACTGTTTTATGTAAATAGGTTCTTTTTTGAAATTTGCTCCAGGGAGTAAAAATCGCAATTTTTATTAATTATGTCAAACATGTAGCATCTTTTTTGCTTTTTACCTTTTGTTTAATAAATAGACTTTACAAATAAGTCAAATTTGTTTTGCTTCTGTCTCTTTCCTTGCCTGAACTTCATTATTCTTAATTTATGGACATGAGTATATTTAAAAAAGGGGGAGGCAATATTTGAGAATAATCAATCTTAGATTAATGAAATAAAATAATTCAAGAGATTGATTTGAATGAAAAATGTGTGGCACCATTATTTAATCGCTATTGTTTTTAAAGTATTAATTCTTTTTCACTCATTTTAATAGAAATAATAGACTCATGGTAGAGCAGATAATAATTGAAAACTCTGAATTTATTTTCAAATGATATTAACTTATTAAATTTATAAAAATGTATTTAAAGATATATGTCAGTGGAGGAAATATACAAAATTTTGGAAAAATTACAAATCATCTTATAGCAAACCTCAATATATATTACACATAATCACACATTTATCAATTTAACTGAAAAAACCATAGTTTTAAAACACTTGAAATAAGAAAGAAAAATATGTTTACTGAAGTTATTAATAGGGAAAAAAAATTTTTCTCCTACTTTTGTCAATCGTCCTTTATTCTATTTTTTATTTATTTTTATCAAATAGTTGCTCACGTGTTTTTAACAACAAAAACTGCTTAATGCACTATGGTGTTAGTTGTAGCAATAAAATTGGAAGATTTTTTTCATGAAATTTAAAAAGATGATAAAATAGCATATCAAAAAAATATGTATATCTCTCGCTAATTCAATCAAAAGCAGAATAACATTGAAAGTAAAATTAGCAGAATTAAAATTTGAGATGAAAACTTCTGTCTTCCTTTTTTTATACTTCAATTAGAATAATCCCTTCTTGATTGGAACTCTTGAGAAGAAAAGTTAACACAGCACCGATTTAAAAATGCTCAAAAAACTCAATCTAATAAAACTTATTTTTACATGCTTAAATAAGTTTTTTGTCTTTAAACTACTTGACACAAAAGAAAAACAAGCAAAAATGATGAGTTAAGAGACACTTAATAGGCACTTTAAATTATAAGTAAAACCTTTTTTATTTTCTAAAGTGCGTAATGATAAAAATATCTTACAACACTGCTCATTAATAAATTAACTTAGCAACATTTCTGTTTTGTATTCTGGATAATCTATAGAATTTTCACACGAACAATGTGGTTAAGTGTTACAAAATAGAAGCATTTGATTTAATTTTAATGTATGTCATACTAAAACCATTTTCGGAAGAAGCCGTGGAGGAATCTTGGCAGGATTGTTTATCTGAACCACCGACCTACAGGCCCAAAGCTTTTCCATGCCTTAGACCAGTGGTCTTCAACCCCAGGTCCGTGGCCCGGTACCGGTCCGTGGATCAAATACTACTGCTCCGCACAAGAAACATTAAATTATTTCCATTTTATTTACTGCGGCATATTTTTCTTGGGTTTGGGCTACTTTTTTTGAAAATCACTTTATATTCCTTGTTAAATCACTTTATATTCATTTTTGGTGTAGCTTTATTTTATTCTGAAGGCACGTTTAAATACAATTAAAATAAAATTATTAAAACAAAACAATCTAAAATATAAACAATCAACGTCCTCCTCCGCGATGAAATTATCCAATGTTGACCGATCCGTGGTGATAAAAAGGTTGGGGAACACTGGGAAATACCTGCGGTGAAAACGGGGGGACGGACCGGAACCGGTCCATGGATTTTAATTGTACCGGGCCTCCCAAGGAACATTAAATTATTTCTATTTTATTTACTGTGGTGTATTTATCTCGAGTTTAGGTGTCTTTCCTTGGAAACCACTCTATATTCATTTTTTCGTGTAACTGCATTTTATACTGAAGACTTATTTAAATCTAATTAAATAAAAATTATTAAATCAAAACAATCGAAAATACAAACAATAAACACATCCTTCTTCAATGGACTGCGGTAAAATCATCAAACGCCGATCGGTCCGCGGAGATAAAAAGGGCGAGAAGCACTGCCATAGACGACTGGAGCGAAAAGGAATCCCTATTTGGAATAGTCGTTTATTCCTTCCTAGCTAAATTTGTAAACCATTTTAGTACAATTTAGGATTTAAATTGCACGTTTAAGTGTTAATTGATTAATCCTCACTAATTCCCTTTCCACACTTTAGGAATTTTATTTCACTTTTAAAAGAGGATTTTTGAGTCTGCTTCAACGATTGTACTTCTCCCATTCATATCAAAATACTTTCAAAGTTTGCTATATAACTCTAGTATTTCTTATTATTATATGCACAAAAAATGCATAATCCTTTCAGCAACATTGCATTTAGCTTATTTGACTTTTTTTATCCCTTTCTGTCCAGAATAATTAAGAAAATAATTTTGTTTTCTTTGGTCGAAAGCATTTGTTAAATGGAAATTCTTCATGTAATAAAACCCATGTGTATGTTTATTTTGTTGTTGTTTTTCTTTTCTGCGTTGATTACCATTCTGGTCCACCAAGATAGAAATTGTTTTTTGAAAGTTTCATTAGTTTCTCACAAGGTGTAAATAGATCACTAAAATTATTCTTACCCAGATAATATAATTCTAATTTTCCAGTCCTGTGAAAAACTAAATTTCAGTTACTCTATTAACAACAAATGACTTCCAATTTAAAACTGAACTCTTGTTATTGTTACTAGTGCCACTTGTCTGACAGTGTCACATCGAAGCCCACGAAATTCATGGTGGCAAAGGGCTAGATGTACATCTGTCGTTAACCGTAGCTTTAAACACTATACGGGTGACAGTACGATTTTGATCGGTTCAACTTTGAAGAAGAACTCCCTGGAGGTGGTCAGGGACCTCCCCCACCTCTCTTTCCCTTCCACCAACCTCACGAGAGGACTTGCGGCTCGAAGGCTATCTAGAGTACCCCCTGCCACAAAGGCACTATTAATTTACAATCATCCATGCCTTCTCCGGGATTTGAACCCATGCCCTAAGCCACAGCTCTCAGCGTTACTAGCAACTATAACGGATGAACGGCTAAGTTGAACTCTTAATCCAATGAAGCCCTACAGTAGAATCCGGCCAAAATTTAATATGTTTAGTTTTGAGAAATTAAATATATCGTTTTTAAATATATTTAGATATTCTAACAGCTACAACAGCGCTCATTAGTTCGAGACGAGGAATCTTTAATCCTTGATTAACGTTAATGTTAAACTTTCGAACATCAACTTTTCCATTTGTTCTTTTTGACCACAGTAACTAAGTGGGCATACTCGCAAACTCGTGGCCGGGTTGGTCAAATCATGGGTTCAAATCCTGATGCCACTGAAGACCTATCGTGTAGAGGGATTGATGCAAGTTAAATGCGTCGAGTCTCTAAGTCATCTTGTTGGCATGGTGGGAAGTTAGAAGAGGGGGTGCCAGCTTGGCTATCCTCCTCATCACTTGAACGTGTTTCAAAATTACGAGTTCCGTCGACAGTAACCGTTGTGTTTCTTCATATTACGACGTAAATTAAAATCAAATGCAAACTTCAAAAGTGGGACAGTCAATTCATTTTTTAGATATGCAATAGGACAAGCTTGCAGTTATTAGGCACTTTGAGGGGGTCTACAAGAAAAAAGTTGTATTTCAGGGGTTCATATAAACAAAACGTTCATGACAAAATATTATTAACATAATAATTGTGTATCAATAAAACAATATGTCACATAAAAGTTCAGAAATTCTTGGATAGAAGATATATATTCATATTTTTTCTCTCTCTCCCTTGAACCTACTTCAATTAACCAGAAAAAACATTCTGTTGATAGAAAAATCTTGAAGAAGAAAAACTAAGATGGTATTATCTTGTTGAATTTTGTGTGATCATTTCTTTTATTGTAATCTTGTGATCATTGTTTTATCTTGTGGAATGTGACTTCAGTCGTCTTACTTAGTTGTTAACAAAACATAGTAGTTGATTTGTTTTATCAAAATGTGAATCTCCTTTTGAGTCAAGAAATTTGACTCTTATATTAATATGCTATTACCACAAGGATCTTATTAATAAGGCCTACCTATTAAATAACCTAAAGCAGGTGTCGGCGAAAGTTCGAAATAAAAAAGCCGCGTTGTAAATGAAGCAAAATAATTAAGGTATCAATAAGAACAATTCAGAACACATACATACGAATTCTCTACATGGGAAAAGAGCTATAGCGGTGGCACCCAAGACCATCTTGCTCCACAATTAATTTTTTATAATATTTAATTACCCCAATATCATCCAGATGGTATCATGGTTAGTGACGTTGGCTGTTATGCTGCAGAGCAAGAGTGGCCAACCTTTTCGGGATGAGTGCCACATTTGATAAAAGGCGCACCGCTTGAAACTTTAAAAAATATGTATGGAAAAGTGAAAAAATGCTAGTTAAAGGCTTATTATGAGATTTTTACGCAAAAAAGAGCATTTTTTATTGTGCAAGTAAAGGGTGTTTTTTTAGAGGTATAGAACTTTAAATTGCAATAAAACAACGATGTATAATTCAATTGACATGAATTTTTTTTATTCGAAAGATAATCTTGTGGCATTACATTTTAAATATGATTTCTGGCGTATGACTGCCACGGCTGGCTCGGATGTAGTCCAAACTGGAAGTCCAATTTTCGATGACTTCATGAGCGAATTTTGTTTAGCGATGAAGTGCACTTCTGGTTGAATGGCTACGCCAACAAACAAAACTGTGCATTTGGAGTGAAGCTAATCCACAAGTGTATGTCGAAACACCGTTACATCCAGAAAAACTGACTGTTTGGTGCGCTTTATGGGCTGGTGGAATCCTTCTTCACAAACGATGAAGGCCACAA
This sequence comes from Trichonephila clavipes, assembly GCA_019973935.1. NCBI lineage: Eukaryota > Metazoa > Arthropoda > Arachnida > Araneae > Nephilidae > Trichonephila > Trichonephila clavipes. The sequence continues at coordinate 62,276 of BMAU01020729.1, read as the reverse complement.
CGTTACAGTCAATGGTGATCGGTATAGAGCCATGATTACTAACTTTTTTCATTCCTGAATTGAACAATCATGATGTCCAGGAGCTGTGGTTCCAACAAGACGGCGCAACATGTCACACAGCTCGTGCCACAATCGATTTATTGAAAGACACGTTTCGTGACCGCCTAATTTCACGTCTTGGACCTGTGAATTGGCCTCCAAGATCTTGTGATTTAACACCGCTAGACTATTTTCTGTGGGGCTATGTAAAGTCATTGGTCTATGCGGATAATCCACAAACGCTTGACCATTTGGAAGACAACATTCGCCGTGTTATTGCCGATATACAGCCACAAATGTTGGAAAAAGTCATCGAAAATTGGACGTCCAGATTGGACTACATCCGAGCCAGCCGTGGCAGTCATATGCCAGAAATCATATTTAAAATGTAATGCCACAAGATTATCTTTCGAATAAAAAAAATTCATGTCAATCGAATAATACATCGTTGTTTTATTGCAATTTAAAGTTCTAAGCCTCTAAAAACACACACACACACAGTCGAAGTTTAAAAATAATGTAATAAAGTAGTCGAAATTTAAAAATATTGTAATAAATAAGATGAAAGTACAAACTTAGGTTTCATTTTTAATGTAAATTTTTACAAGTTCAATCAATTAGGTCAGGTATAAAACAAAAAGGAATAACTTGAATAATTTAATTCAAAATAATTATACTAAAAACTCTCAGTACTTATTATTCAATATCATTTTAGAATTACAACTTTTTTTTACCAAATATCCTTATTAGGATTAGCTCTTGTAGATGCTTACAAAATTAGGTTATTATAAGTACACATCAGCTAGTTTTGAGTTATATTTATTTTATTATGTTCATAGCGGAATTCACAAACATATTTGGATGCAAATTTTGAGGCTTTTATCGGAGAAAACCCTACTTCTCAATAGGATATTAAAAAAAGGTTATTCATTATCTCTTCAAAAAATTAAAAATTTTTCAGTAAGTCTTCGCGTGCCACTGTAACAACTCCACCGTGCCAACTCCACGTGCCGCAGGTTGGCCACCCCAGAGCCTGGATTCGATTCTCGGAGAAGCCATGAATGTTTGTAAATGTAGAGTGCCTGTGTGGCATGGGGGCTGTCAAAATATTCGTCGAGCCGAGGTTGCTGGAATAGAGGTGAAAGCCCCTGACAACATTCCAGGGTATTTTCCTTCAAAATTGGGGTGGAACAGTGCCAAAAGGCACTGTCAACTGCATGGTGCTCAAAGCTTTGGGCCACAAATGAATTCAATGAGACTCAAAATCGTTGAACGGGTAGAATTAGAAACAACACAGCATAATATTTAAATAAAGTTTTCTATTCCTTCAAAACCTACGACCCCGGGGTACCCTAGTGATCCTTCTCTATGTTCGACCCTCATTCTTGTTATTCAATTTATCCTTTCTTTCTTTTCCCCTCTAGATCACAGATTATATTAACGAATGTGTGGCGCAGTATAGCCCAACTTGGCTCTTGCGCCAAAAAAATTCAACACTCACTCACCCTTCAAAACCTAAGAATTATCAAAGATATTTTATTTCTGTAACTCAGTCGTTACCAAAGTATCAATGTTGAGAGTTAAACTTCCAGGCTTCGTTAAAAAATTTCCTTGCCCATATACCTAGAGTGCTTTATTCTACAACTTAATGCTTACACTATTAATTAAATTTGAGTTTGGTTGTTCTAGCGTACTAAAGTCCTTTCGGTACTCTTTGTTAACCCTAAGCATGTCATAAGATATGGTATTTGTTTTTGTCACTTTTGTTGGGGGTTTAAGTGTATCTCTTGTGCATTCATGAGTACTCCCGAGCTCATATCTGCTAGAAAATAAACGTAGAGGAAAATCACTTTGAAGAATGTCTCCCATGGTCACTTCAGACCTTCCCCACGTTTCGAACCAACCCTTTCATGCCCTCAACAATCTCTTATTGGCGAGTATATCACATGGTACTTCTCGTCTTTGTCCCAACTCCGTTGGTTCCTGAGACAATAGGGCGTAGCGATTGAAATCATCTGCGTCATCGTACCTCATTTCCCATATGGAGGGTCTATCAATCGGTTTGTCACTTTGACACTGAGAATATCCACTTGGGTATGTTTTTTTCACAACAAGCCGACATTTTTTTCCTCCAAATAATTCGCGGTCCACATGTGCGAAGGAACCAAACAATAGAAACTGTTCAACATTAGTGTTCCTTGTGTAAATCATTATGACTAAAACTATCTGAGTATAGGAGAAGGAAGAGGTGTCGTATCATCAAAGCTGTTTTCAGAATCGTTTGAACATTTGTTTAACCCCTATGCGTGATGAAAGAATGCATGGTTCCCTTTTGCAGAATACAATGACCTATCTGGGCATTCTGCTCAACCCCATACATCAAACCTGACAAGTATTGTCGTGAAGTGCTCGTCTAATGAGACGGTGGTACAATATCTAAAAAAAAATTTTTAAGTAGATCAACACATCATAGGTACATTATGTAAGGAAAATCAAAAAAAGTATTGTATTTGTTAAAAAAAAAATTTAATACAATTTCTTAAAATAATTTACTCACACATATTACTAATATTAAGTTGTGATATATATATATATATATATATATATATATATATATATATATATATATATATATATATATATATAAGTGTCACCCATCCATTCATTATATTTAGTAACTGGGATACAGAGTAGCACTTTTTACACAAACTGTCCATGTCTAGGTCTACTGAAATTATCTGCAGTCGTATTTCCTCTTTTTTATTTTTTGTTCTTCTAGCTACTCACATTGAAAAATATTTTTCACTTACATACATTCTTCTGAATGACATTAAATTGATTATAACTGTGTGAGAAATACTTTATATTTTGCATGAATTTGCAACCTAAAACTTTGGAGAGATGTTCTTGCTTAAATTTAATTTTTAAGTCCAATCTGCTGATATGTCGATAACCTATTCCCTCTTCTTCATTACAGGTGTTTCTTCCACAAATAAAAAAGGTGCATTTTCCATTGCAAAATTATTTAGCATTACGAAACATTGTACTAATGAGAATAAAATTATTTCATGGAAACAGGGATAGTAAACAAGAATATTCCCATTCTAATAGGTAGTATATACAAAGAAAAGAAAATGTCTTAATATTCTCTTTTATTATATTATCATAAAAGTTAAAAATGTATTACAAAAGAAAGTTATATTATGTTTAAATAAAATTGTCAGTTTTAATGACTCGATAAGTTTTATATAGATACTTGAAGTTATATAAACTTCATAGGAACCATGAGTCAATTTTAGATACACATTTATAATTTTCCATTTAATCTCTTACTGTGACTCGTGAAACCCTTGGATATGCTTCGTGGAAACCCAGGGTTCCATGGACACACAGTTTGAAGACCAATGATTTAAACCAGTGCTTCTCAAACTTTCAATACTGGCGCCCCCCTTTTCAATCACAATTTTTATCACGCCCCCTTATACATTAGTAATGTACTGAATGCAATAACAGTGCACTTTGACGCTAAAGTGACAATCTTTATTATAAACCGTACAAATTCATGACATAAGTATTAAATTTTGTATATGTTACTTTTAAGCAAAAAAAAATAAGTAATAGGATAATTATTATGTTATTTTTCCTTTCTCTAATTTTTAAATTGGAACATATTGCAAAATGCGGTGGCAGCTTAGAAGACAAAATATAGATATCAGCTAAATGTAGAAAAAGAACTCAGAGGGTCAATTTCTAATCATAAGCATTCCTTTGAAAAACTTTGCTCTGAAAGACAAGCCCATGGAAGTCGCTAATACTTATTAAACTTGTTCTTAATTTAGTATTGATTAATTAGTTATAAAATACTCTGTGCAGCACTGATACATTCAAAGTATACCGAATGAAGTACCCGCTCTTTGCACAAGCTCATTTATAAGAAAATAAAAGATTATTGATATAATCGCTTAATTGTAAGCAGAGTAAAGCCAAGTGTGCGACAATGTTTACAAAAATGTAAAATGATTTTTTTTAAGTGATTGCTCAAATTATAATTAGTTTTAAGCGAACTGTAATTTTAAGCCTCAAAGAATCAGCATTTAGAATTGATGTTGAATAATGAACAATAAAAAAAATTCTGATGAAGAATAATTGTATTATTTTTAATATTTAAAGCGAAAAGACTTCAACATGTTTTAATCCTGGAGCAGGCGCGCACTCGATACTAATGGTCGAGCGGGGTTATTGAATCACCCCAATCCTTTTTTTATATTTATTTTTATAGTACACAATAAAAATCGTAATTCCAGTGAATAATTTAATAGAAGTGAGAAAATATACTCACCTACTTTCAAGGACACAGAAAATATTTCGGAAAAAAAGTTATCCCGCCGGGAACTCAGACAAAACAAGTACCTTAAGATCGTAAAAAAACGTCTGTCACTCCCAAAAAAGAGGGAGATATGTGACAAATATATTTTAGTTCACGTTAAGATTGTCAAACAGGAGGATAGTGTCAGAGCCATTGGTAACAATTAAACAGTTTTGTCAGAATTACCGATTCCGTGCACTCTGTGCTCGGCGTGACCGCTCCCGGATTAAAAATGTATTTATTACAATATGGATGTTCCAAAAAAATGATGTAAAACGTTTTTCATTATGCTTGGCTGAGTAATCCCTCAAACTTCCCTAAATGAAAAAACAAATACATAAGAGCAGGGACGCAACTAACCGTATAAGCTCGAAGGTCAAACCGCAGCAAATACATTCTGCTGCCTACAGCTGATAGCAATAATATATAACAGTGATGAACTTTTATCTTCCTAAAAATTTTTTTTTGATTATGGGTCTGGGTTTTGTCTTTCCTCAGGAAGAGTAGCATTTTCGCTTTGAAAAGAAAACGTAATAAAAAAATCTCTTATCATGGGATTACAGCAAATTGAATAAAACGTTTTTTATTTGGTTATAGTATCAAAGGTAGCTAAAAAATGAGATTTTGAAGTAGAAGCTTTTATTTTTGATGATGTAAAATCGCAGATAATATATATATATATATTATTTCCGTGTAAATTTAAAAATTTTTTATTATGTCAGAAAGTATTTTGTTTTACTTCATTCTAGTAAATAAATTATTTTAAATCTTTTATTTTCGATATGCTAGCGCCCCACAGTTTGAGAAACACTGATTTAAAATAATTCTAATATTTTCACTTATTCTCGATCAACTTTGCTAAAGGAAAAATTATTTAAAATAGAAGCCACTGTCTTAAACTGGTTAAATTCTTAAATCTACGTGAAAATGCGAGTAAATTTATCTATTAGGCAATTAAAAAGAGAAAAAGAAACAATTTTTAGAAGACAATTATTTTTTAATAACGCATAGAAGATGGGAGAGCCGCAACCATTTACGCAAAAAGTCACATGTGGCTCAATGGCCGCTGTTTGCCGATCCCGACCTAAGAAATAAATTTCTTCATGTTGTTACAAATTCAATTTCTAATTTTATTACTATTATTATTATTTCTACATGTATAAAAATATCAGCTTCAGTTTTACTAATCAAAATGTGCAATTTAAATTTTTATATTAAATTGAATTTGTTTAAATATTACTTTTTAATATCCTACGAAGAAAAATATATAAGGTATCCGACTACGTTTGGAACCGTGATTTTAAAAAAGCGCATAAATGGATTATTCTCATGATATTTAGTGTCACTTAGATTAGAATACATGAATAAAATTGTTTTAAGGACATTATGACAAACAAATTATTTAAATACAATATTTTGGCAAAAAATTAGTAACCTTTTTTTTAAGACGTTCTCCTTTTATAAAAAATGCTTCTATAATAATAATATTTTGCTTAGATAAAGTAAAGACTTCTCTCCAGAGAGTCTGAAGTAGGATTTTTGAAAAATTCACATTATTTTCAGAGTTACTACCAATTGAAATAATTATCGGCGTTTTTTTCTTAAATTTTCTCCCCTCTGTTGTAATAAAAAATGGATAAATCCATTTCTAAGTTATACGTTTCAAAAATTCTAGTTCAGCCTCTGTACTGAGGTCTGAGCTATATACAGGCACAAAATATTATTATAATAGAAGCATTTTTCATAAAAGGGGAATATTTTGAAAGTTGGTCAATCTATGTTCATTTTTTCTCAAAATATTGTACTTAAATAATTTTTTATTGTAATAATATTCTTAAAACAATTATATATATATACGTTTTATAATCTAAGTGACACTAAATATCATAAATATTATCCATATATACGCTTTTGCAAAATCACGGTTCCGAACGTAGTCGGATACCTTAACTGCTTAATTTTATTAGCTTTTAGTATCAAACAAATGAAAATTTTAATTAGAAATATTATACACGTATATGTGGGACACAACAAGTCATCGTGCAGCTTTGTACCGAGACGTTAATAAATAATTAATCAATCACGTTTTGATATCAATTATCTATTCTTGTATTATCAATTTCTTTTATATATATATATACATATAAGTTAAATTTTACGGCTGAAAATTTTTTCTCTTTAAAGTTCTTCAAATCTTGGCTTTCTATTTCTTAATTAAGTATATAATTAAATATGTATGTAATATATTTTGTATATAAAAATATAATTCAAAATAAAGCCGAATAAGTTTTTTTCTTTGAATAGCAAATCGAAGTGAGTAAAAGTAAATAAAATCTCCGTAATCTATAAGTAACATCCTTGAATAAAATATGCAAATATAGTGAATCAATTATATTCTAATTTACACAAAAATCGAATTAACCAATCTGAAAATTTTAACTTTATGAGTTAAACCTTTTGAAAAATATAGCTCATTAGATATACTTGCATACAATAAATCTGTTCAATTGTAAAGAATATTTCACAAATGCTTCAGCAAAGAATTACTTTTCTAAAGTGATAAATTGATTATCTATGACAAAATTACTTATGGACAGCAAATTACTTTTAGAACGCTATACTTTTGTTTCATTAATTACTCAATAGATGGCAGCGCGTCATGTTGCTTCAAACAGTTGTCGCCCAGCAAACGAATCGCGCGAAAATTATTCATGTGAATTTGAAGCAAGCATGGAAAGGAAATACAGAAGCAGATATGAAAGTTATTTTTTTTATTTATTTATTTCGCTGTTTATAATATACTAGCTGGTATACCCGTTCTTCGCACGGGTAAATTGAAAAATAAAACTATAGATATGGAAGGGTAAAGAAACTTCTAATGAGTTAATTTTAAGTGAATTTCAAAGTAAACATCAATAAACTGCCAGTAAAAGTGATAATGGATAATGCATTGTTGACGTGATTGACTAATGGTAAAAATTTATCTAGCAGAATGATAAGGTGGGTTTTAAAATTAGCTGAATTTAATATCGAATGGGAACACCGGCTGGAACTCAAAATGCAGGGGTGGATGTTTTGTCTAGGAACCCAGTGAAAAGTACAGCAGGGGAAAATGTATCTTGTGCAATAATTAAATATTTGGCACTTTCGTCTCGGGAGCAATTAATTGAGAGAAGGGACCCAGAATTAGGTCATATATATCGATATCTTGAAACCCCAGAGGATAACTGGGTTAATGCGACAATCTGTGAGAACTGGTCTCGCGATTTTCGAATAGTTGAGAGCTTGTAGTTTTATGCGAAATACGCAACCGCTCTATGAGAAATGAGAGTGTATAATCCGCAATCATTGCGAGGAGAAATAATGCGTGAATTTCATGACAAGCCCATAGTGGGTGACTTGGACGAAAGAAAACTTACGTTAAAATACGCGATGTTTGCTATTTCAACTATGTGAAAAAATTAATTAACCAACATGTCTTAACATAGCATGTATGCCAGACTACGAATTAAAAAAACGCATTACCAGCTGGTCGATTAATTCGGACAGTAACAAAATATCCGAATGAGATAGGGACATTAGATTTATTAGGTCCGTACCCTGCATCGCGAGTTAAAAGCAATCGTTATGTTTTAGTAATTACGGACCTTTTTCAAAGTGGCTTGAAGTTGTTCCCCTCAAAAAGACCTCAGCCAAAGTAAAGCGGATAGTTTATTTGATAATTATATATCGCGTTATGGAGCTCCTATAAAAATGATATGTGATAACGGTCCCCAATTAATATCCGAAATTTTTGAGCATTTGTGTAATCAATTGGGCATACAGCATGTTAAAACAGTTGTGTATGGACCTCAGTCAAATAGAACTGAGCGTGTGAATCGCGATCTATTGCAAGTGATTGCAATTTATATTAATGATAATAGTGGGGCTGCGTTAACCCAGTGCTCAAGGTATCGGATCATGGTAGGCATGTCATGAGTCCGAGCCCAGTACCACTAAGGATCCGCTGTGTAGGGCAGCGATGCACATTAAGTCTGTCGAGAGCTGAAACGTCCTCCCGTTGGGGTGCCAGCTCAGGTGTCGTCCATGTCACTTGACCATGGTTCAAAATTACATGGTCCGTCACCAGAAGCTATCGTGCAGCTGAACACAGTGCGACGTTAATTTTCACTCACTCATTAATGGTAATCGTGAAACTTGGAACCAGTTCTTAAGGTAAACGACTACGTTCGGAACCGTGATTTTAAAAAGGCGCATAAATGGATAATTCTCATGATATTTAATATCACTTAGATTAAAAAATACATGTATAAAATTGTTTTAAGGACATTATGACAAAAAAATTATTTCAGTACAATATTTTGGCAAAAAAATGAACTTAGAATAACTTTTTTTCAAAATGTTCTCCTTTTGTGAAAAATGCATCTATTATAATAATGCTTTGGCTGTATATAGCCCAGACCTCTATACAGAGCCTCAACTATGATTTTTGAAAAATTCACATTATGTTCAGTTACAATCCAACGAAATAATTATCGGCGTTTTTTTCTTAAAATTTCTCCCCTCTGTTGTAATAAAATATGGATAAACCCACTTCTAAGTTATATATTTCATAAATTCTAGTTCAGCCTCTGTACAGAGGTCTGAGCAATATACAGGCAAAATATTAATATAATAGAAGCCTTTTTCACAAAAGGAGAATATTTTGAAAATGGGTCATTCTATGTTCATTTTTTGTCAAAATATTGTACTTAAATAATTTTTTATTGTAATACTATTCTTAAAACAATTTTATATCCATTTTCTAATCTAAGTGACACTAAATATCATAAATAGTATCCATTTTTATACGCTTTTGCAAAATCACAGTTTCAAACGTAGTCGGATACCTTAAGAGATTTCTCATACGTTTTAAAAACGGCAGGGAATGAGACCACCGGAAAGACCCCAGCAGAGTTGTTTTTGGGTCGAAAATTGATTATACTGTTTCAAAAGTTAATTCGGATGGAACAGAGATTACCGTAGGAGATATATTGAGAACTTATTTGAAGAAGTGAGAAAGAATACTGAAGCGAAGCATGAAAAATGGGCGAAATATAATATATAATATTATATATATATATATATATATATATATATATATATATATATATATATATATATATATATGCCTACTTCCTACTTTTAGTTATCTTAGGTTTATAACTATATGATTATTTTTATATTTTTGTTTATATGTATATGTATATGTGTGTATAAATTTATATATATATGTGTATGTATATGTATATGATTATATATTAAAAAATTCTTATATTGGATTATATATATATATATATATATATATATATATATATATATATATATATATATATATATATATATATATATATAATATAATATAATAGAAGGAGGTGAGATGTTAGGATTAGGGTAAATGACTGGGTACTTTTGCAAACACATCCCTTAAGTTCAGCAACGAAAAAGGTGGTCGCGAAGTTTAAGCAAAAGTTTGAAGGTCCGTATAGAGTGTTAAAAGTGCAGAATAATAATTTAATAATTTGGAAAGCGGAAAAGAGATTAACGGTCAGCATAGATCACGTCCGATTATATCATCAAAGGAAAAGTGACAAGAACGGAATGAGAGTTTGAAATTCGGATAGCAGTGGTTCAGGATATCAAGCGAGTAGTTTTAAGGGTGTGAGACGTAGATCAGATTGGTCACAAAAAAATAAGAATAGTTGTGATGTCGCCCCCTCGGGTGAACATCCCCTTGATTATCAGCGTGAGCTAGATGTGTAGGATTAATGGAAGAACTAGAATCAAACACTATCTTAATATGACTTTATTAAGATTTTTAACTTAAACATTTAACAAATTAGATTATAATAATACATGTGAGAGAATCTACGGTGGCAAAACACACAATATATCTATATTACCGAAATTACTTAAATCGGATCACTATCAATAACTGACTCACCTAAACTCAATTCCAATACTATCACAGATCCTAATATTAAATAGTCAATCCTACCTTGATGTAGTCTGAAGTAGTGATCACAATAATCCTAGATGAAGTTGTGTAATTACTCGAGTGCAATGGTATGCACCTTGACTTAATTGCTCTTAATTTCTTATAATTTCTGTTAGCCGCCACGTAACGTTTTCCAAAACCTATTTACGTTTGAACCCCGGATTATCTTTACATTCCACCAATTGCCACCCCGCTTACTCTAAGTTCTGATGTTTAAAACCTTCCTAATTTGCATCTTTCCTTCACGCTTCACTTCTTGGATTTGGTTGGAAAAGAGTTGTCATTAATTCTGGTCTCAAAGAACCCAAAGGACATGTTAATGAAAAGACGTGTGAACCCGTCACATAGTGAGTCAGGTGAACGACGAGGTGTACAGGGGAAAATGATAGGTCTTAAGGAGAATCAGGGTGGTTGACGCGGAACTGATAATGATAAGTGTAAAAGGAATGTTGGGTCAAAGGAGTCTTAGTTACAAATAAGTTATAGGACTAAGAAGTGTAGGCAAGAGGTGACGGGATATAAAAGGTCCGGGGGACCTCTGAGAAAACGAAGCAAGGGTCCAGTAAGACAGGAAGATAAGAAAAGGTAACCATCATCAGCTAACTCTTCTACTCGTTCTAGAAAAAGAATCCGGCAAGCTGAAGCGTCAACACAAGAACTGGATATAGGCCCATATAACTTGCGGCCTAGAATTCAAAATACAGCTGAGACCAGATCATCCAGAGGAGAGATGCATGATTAAAAAGGACCAGTCCGGTCAAGAGGAAGAAGATTCCAGGAGCCCAGACCCTACAGCAAGAAGAATCCACGATAGAAACAGCAGTCTACACGCCAGAGTTTTGAAGAACTGAAGTCGAGGAGTGGGCAATCAAGCCGTCAGAGTTCACATCGAGGCAGAGGAGCCAGGCAGCAACAACACCAGGAGATGGGAGGAAAATGAACAAGCAGAAAGACTGCGTCGCTGAAAGTCATCGTTGGAGACGTCAGCGACAAAAGAAAATAGTAGCCAGGTTGTATCGTTTCATTATGTTTCTTTTACTGACAGGCAGTCAGGCAAATTATTGCAAAAAGCAAGCCAAATTTTAGTAAAAAAACTTTCTGTACAAAAGTTGACACTACGTTGCGGTGCATTTTTCTGGCTGTTTGAAAAATGAACTTTTGTATTTATAAATTTATTCCAAGGTGTGGAAAGCAACTGTATGAGTACATTTGTTTACTGCTATTTAAGACTTCGCTGAGATGCGAGAATTCCTTGTCTTGTTATTTTAAAATGATTATTGTAAAATTGTTTGTAATTGTATTCTGTATATGTTTATGTATTGATAGATATTAGTGTATATCTGGTTTTGGGAACGCAGCATAGATAGAACATTAATTATAATACTAACAGCGCTGCGCGATTGGAGGGGAATTTTTTTTAGAAAACCAGATGGTGTATAATGTACCAGGTGTGTATAATGTACGTAGTAAGTAATGATAAGGTGTGGAAAATACTGTTGTACCTCCATTAAAACAGCTATCATTTCAGGGTGATTGACCCTGATGTTTTGAAAAAATACAGATTTTTTATTTCAGGTTCGATTTGTAATTAAGAAGTGTCAAATGTTATAAAGGAAGCAAATTGTTACAGATGAAGATTTGTATAAAAATTTTTAAGTATCGGGTTATGTAAGGCCAGTTTTTTTTTTTACCTTACTAGTCAAAGGAATTTTTCCCTAGGTCCGTTGCCCAAATGGGGTACACCTTTATAAATTATGTAAAGGCAAATGATCAAGAGTGGAGTGATTAAAAAGTTAGAGCATGATAATTTCGGTGTATTTATTTCAGTAGAGTCCTTTTTGCTAGTTTCGAGTAAAGATTTTGGAGCCAAATTTAAGTGTAAAATTTTAACGTAATTTCTTTCGGCCATTAAGATCCTCGAATAAATCCCGTTTTCTTCTTGGAGGGTTGTGACGGGGCGCTATCGGTACCTTTATTAATAATCCTCTTAAGATATTTTGGGGGCCAGAACGGCAATTCTTTCCAACTAACCCAAGAAGAGAACACGATTATGCAGATTAGGAATGAGGTTGATTCATGTGACGTCACGACCACGTGATGAGGAGAGCTTGTGAATATGTTTTGGTTTGTTTCCTGCTTAACTCTAACCTAACACTTCTTTTGTGTACCATTTTGCTCTTGCTCTTTTACATTATAACTCGATTACAGTAAAAGATCAGATGATTGTACTGGAAAAAAATCTTGTTTTTAATATCCCGGTAAAAGAATTCGAGTGTTTAGTTAACATGATGAAGCGTAAGGATTTTAAACCATCTCGCTTATTATGCTCTGACCACTTTGAATAAGCTTGTTTCCAATACTAAACATTTAGAAATCGTCACCAGCTCCATTCCTACTATTTTTGTGTTCACAAAAGAAACTTCTGCTAAAAGTAATTTGGATAGATATCTACAGGAATGTAAATATTTTTTTATAAAGTAAAAAAGTAAGTAAAAAAAATTATGCAAAATTTTTAAAGCCTTTATTCGCAGCACCATTTTAGTAAAAAGGTATTATTTATCGAGAATTTCATTCTGAAAGTGGTAAAAAATTAAAGCATTAAAATTTTTTAATTAAAATGTGTATATAATAGAAGATAAATTTGTGTGTATATATTGAATATAAAAGTCCTGTTCTCTCCTGCATGGTCAAAATAACAAGTCATTTTTTAATTCAAAATTCTTTTACACAAAAAAATAAAAATTATAAAATATTTGTGTGGTGTATCTATTTATTATGTAGTATAGAGATTTCTTAACACAACATCTGTTTTTCAGAATTGGACTGGTATAAGTCTGTCACACAGATGTGTGTGTACAATTTTTTTTTACTATGGATAACATTTATTGATATTTGCACAAGGGTTATCAAAATGTAAAATTCATTAATTTTGATGGTAAGTTTCACATATAGACTATACACATATTATTGAAGTATAACACAGTGTATTGAAAATATCTATGCAACCCCAGCTGGAATGTATTAAGCATAAGAATACTCTGGATTTTAATTTTTACATAAGTATTAAAGTCTAAAAGTTTCATCTGTATTGATACTATATCCTTCTTATAAATTTAAGTCCTGAATAAATTTGTTATATTGAGTCATTTACAAATATTGACCCAAGAAGTGTACTTAGATCAGTTCCATGATATTTATCAGTAATTAAGATCATGAAACCAAATATGATTTTACATAGAGACATTGGATTCTGTAAGATATTTACTTTCTAAAAGCAATAGAAATATTCAAATTTTAATATAACCTTTTTCAATTCTATATTTACCCTTAAATGAATAACTTGACAAATTGCTGTTCGCAATAATCTACATTAATGCAAAATTCAGCAAAAGTAAAGGTAATTTCAGTAAAAAAATTTAAAATTATTTTTAATGGGTTAATGGTCTACAAGCACTGATATTTTTACGTGATGTGTGATGAAAGGGCAAATTTGGAGCACTTGTATATTATAATATCGACTAATTTCTTCAAATCATAAAACCGCCAAATGCTACGATATACACCCAATAATGGAAACTGTTCATGTTCATGTTTGAACACAGTAATTATAGTGATATAATTTTTTTAAAAAATTCGGATGTCTTTTTGCTTGGCGAAATTAGTTGGCAGTTTAATACGTATGTTTCAAATTTTGGAATGGTATGAGTACTGATTTAGCATTTCTTAGACAAACTTTGAAGTAATTAATTTATATTTGAAGTTAATATATTTTCAAACATCAAAAAAAAAAACTTCAGAGCAAGAATTCTGAATCTATTTTCTTAATGTTGTTTCATTTTCAAATTTTTTTAGTATAAATATAATTATGTATAAAGGATACTTTAGATGCATAATCAGTGATAACGAAATAACATGCCAATACATTAATCCAAATAAGTTTAAGTTTGGATGAACTGAAGTATATTTAACACTATACATACAATAACTGGTAAAAATAAGTATGCATTAAGTGTTGGTATGTTCAGTGTAAGAAAAATCAAATATTCCCATTAAAACAGAAGATAATGCTTCGTATATTTTAGAGGAACAGATGGTAGGAATTTTGCAATTAGTGTGGAATTCAAATAAAAAAAGAAAATCCTTTGTCAATTTTATTTTGATGTAGTTTATGCAATGTAAAGATTTATTAATAAAAACATTGCTACATTGCCATTTTATATGTGTATTTGTTTTTTTATTATTCAAAACTTCTTTCTATAAGTTACATGATTTAAATATTGTAATTTGTTTTATGTAAATTCAGAAGGTTGATTGTATAGATTTAAGATCTGAAATTTTAAAATTTTTAGGATATTTTATTTAATCTGGATCCATACCATATACAATTTCTCAAAAATACTATGAAAAGTTTTGTTGACAACCTGCAAATATAATGCACTTTTGCTTTCTAGTTCCAATATCACGTAGCTGGTTGTTTTTCTTGAAGATTTAATTAATTTTAAAGAACAGAGAGAGAGACAACCCAATTACTTGTTTGTTTACTATTAATTGCCCGTGGTGGTGTTTAAAAGTTTAAGTTTTTATGTCATGAACCTAATGAGATAAATAAAGTGAGAGAAAAATTCAGAAATTCTGCATAATTTGACCTTTTTTTAGCTATTTAATCTGTGATTTAGGAGAGCATTTTCTTTAATTTTTTTACAGTATCATTTTATTTGTTTGGGTTGATGATATTTAATATTTTTTTCTTGTAAATAAATTGAAAAAGCCATTTATAAGGTTTCCAGATAATTTTATTAGATATTATCAATAAGATAAAAATTGAGATATAATAAGATATTATGCACGTTTTAAATATTGGCAGTTAGATCCTCTATTTGTCCTTATAGTATAGTGTTACATTCATAGAGTCAGCTTTATTTACTTATAGTGTATTCATGTAATATTAAAATTAAGTGTCAATAAATAATGTATATTAAAATGAGTATGATTATTGAATAAAACTGTCCGATAAGAATTTTCTGCTTCATTATACGAGAAATTTTTATGAAAACAATTTAATTTGTTCTACTATAAAATAATTTTATTAAAAAGCCTATTTCTTTAAGCATGTTTCTTAATTTATTTTTAAAAAGTTAAGTCCATTTCTTTCTGAATGTTGGAGACAGGCATTTCTAAAAAAATTCAAACCTTTTGAAACATAATAATTACAAAGGAAATCAAACAATAAAACGTATCAAATGTTTGTTTATAATTAGATTATTTCAGATATCCCAAACCTTTGAATGATGTTAAAAACAATTTCATTTCCATCACAGAAGAGTTCCTAATTATTAATCAAAAATTTTCATTATTAACCAACTATTATTTTATACACTGCTCTCAAAAAGAATAAATCTCTTGTTAAACATTAGAAATAGGTATGAAAATTTTTAAATAAACAAAAATATATCCATGTCATTGACAAATCTTAGTATAAGTTCCTTTCCAAAATTATATAAACTTGCATTTCATGTTTCTGAATGTTCCATACTCTTCTATGAGAAATTATAGAGATAGTATTTTTAAAAACATTAAATATTTGTAGCTGGTATTTACTAAGGGAATCAGACAATGATAGTTATAAACATTAACATTTCAAAACGGGACCATTTCATATCTACATGTATCTTATAAATTACACTATTTTATGAATTTATGTGGAGTGATACACTATGTACCAATAAGTAATTGTACACATATATGAGAAGTTTTCCGAATTCAATGGTCTCAATTCTATATTGTAAATCATTCTCGTGCATAAATAAACATAATAAACTACATGAAAACAAAGGACATTATAAGTATGCTAAAAATAATCTAGGACTATTAATAAATATATAAACAAATACTGCAAGAAGCTGCCGGCTTCGCATACTAACACCAAATGACAAATATACTAAACTGAAACAAAAATTATGCTAAAAAATTATGAAAAATACTTCATACCTAATTATTAAACAAGGATAATGCAAAAATATAATAAAAATAAATAAAATTTCAGAAATAAGCTTCACACATAAGAAGAAAACATATCAAGCATACGAAATTTACACACTGATTTAAAACGTGGGGAAATTTCGACTAGTCGTCTCAATGTCGTAAATCAACCTCATTGCATATATTGGAACGTTAGTATTCGCTTAAAGCTCTAGGTGAAGTTCTAGGAGTAGAGTCTAAGAGAGAGAGTTCTATGAGTCGCGTTCTAATAGTGTCAGTGAAGTTGATTTCTAAGTGGGTCCAAGACCAGAAGATTATCCCTTAGCCGGATCAAGTTGGATCGAAGAATATATTGACGATATAAAGACTGTAGCTGTTCACCGTGGAATAGCGGTAAGATAATTTAGATTAAGGTTTAAGGCTAGAGCGGATTCTAGTAAGTTAGGAGAACATCTATAAATATAGATTAGGTGGTTTATTGCGCTATTTGTTAGAATTACAGTTTGTGTCTCATCACTCCTGATCATAAGCCTCCTAGACTAGTGTTGTTTTGTTGAATATAAATTGAAATCATAATAAACTAATTTTAATTATGGAAGGTATTAGTGGTCAATCTTTCATTCCCTCAAACATAGGTCGCGTGGATGATGAAGAGACGATACCCCCAGACCACGGGGTACCTCAAGTCAACCTGTCCTCCCGTTCTACTGTGGCCCTAGGTCGACCCCTACCATCATGACGTTGAAATCTACCACTGTCCACCCATTATTGCCAGCTTCTTCTAATGTCCGCATCACTTCGCCCCGTATGACGAACCAGTACCCAACCTGCCTCTTTCAATCTAATAATGCGACCTCTTTCAAACTCTGATAGTTGCTCGTAATGAGCTCAAATCCTGCGGCGAGGCATTTTTACAATCATTGAAAGGTATCCTAAATAGCAATGCAACAGAAGCTTTGATCATCAGATTGAGAATTGCTTTTTATAGACACATGCTGAGTGCGCAGTTCCGATACTCTGCAGCTCCCGCTATTATTCATTGGACACCAAATTTTAACCATTTGCATGTTCGGTACAAATGTCTTTACATACGAAATTTCATTACAATCGGTCAACTCCTTCTTGGTGCATCGTTTTTTTTTTATTTTTGTTATAGAGTGTATTTCGGAGACATACTCCTGCAAACTTTCTTCGGTTTTCTGGAGTCTGGTTTTCATTTGCAGGCGAGCGTAGTCTTTGAAGTATTTCTGGCTGAACCGAAAATCCAGAGCATTATAGAGGGAGATCAAGTTTAGCCGCTCTGTGTCGGGAAGAGTCTGCAGTACTTCAGCGGCTTCTCCTCTAAGGGATGTTGTTAGCTGACATGCTTTGACCCTTTCAGTCCATCTATTGGCTTCAGAAATTATTGTAAATTGCGTCTTGTATATTTCCTAGTTGGTTTTTGGGTCATAGGTGGACAGTTTCACTGACACTCGAGAGCAGCGGTTGCAAAACTTTTTGACCTCACGGACCAGTAAATTCATAATTTAAATCCGTGGACCACTAATAGGAAATTTTAAGCGTTAAATATATTTTTTTAAGAAAGCTGTGATCTATAAGAACACAATCATTGCATCTTAAAACATAACTTAATGTGATGAGTGGGCATATTATAAATGTTGTGCATTTATTGTTAAAACTTCACTACTGAGCAATTTCAATGTTTTTTCAATATTTATTTAAATTTTAAAATATAAATATTTTTATTATTTATTTGTTAGGTACAAGTTCATTAGAAATATGGTATGTTTATAAAATAAAAATTAAGAATAAATTTTGATAAACATTAAATGAAACTGAAAAAACAAATGTTGAACTGCAACTATATTGTAAACAAAAAATAGAAGAGTAAAATATTTTAGAATATTGATATATTTTTGATTATTTGCAATTTTTAGTGAAATTTTATTAGTCCGTATAACATTTGAATCAGGTTTAGCAAGTTTTTTTCTAAGCAGCCACTTGAAAATTATTTGATTATTGGTACAAAATCATTTTAACTTTTGCAGATGAAATCTAACATACATTATAAATGCGAAAGTTTGTGAGGATGTTTCTGGGTCTTTCACGCAAAAACAACTGAATGAATTTTAATGAAATTTTACAGTAATATAGCTTATACATCAGAATAGCACATAGGCTATAATTTATAGCATAGACTATAATTTATAAAAATTTGTAAAAAGTGTCCAAAATATAACGATATTTGTCAAGTAAGTAGGAAAAAATTCTGGCATCTGCAAACAAATCTGGCTTGCGCTGCAAAAAAGCCCACCACAGCATATATCTATCTTTTGTTTGTGAAAAACTCTTTTAGTTTTGGCTACGCAAGGGGCTTGCTTCTAATTAATTCGTCTGATCAGCATAATGCCTAATTTTTTTATTTCAGAATAAAACTAAGTTTTGGAGGGAGAGGTTATTATAAATCTCTCTTTATTTTAATGTTTTTTTTATGATTTTATTATGCACATTTGGTAGTAAAAAATTTATCTTTCTTCAAAATAAATGCTTTTATCAGTTCTGATACTTAAAGTAAATAAATTTTCTCTTTCACACTGCATCATTTCGACAAATTTTCAAAATTTGCTTGAGGTTAGTAGTTAATTATAACGCTATAATTTTAATTTAATAGGCAGATATAATTACTTTTTACACTTGAAAACGCAATAACTATACTGCACTGTATTTTTTGGAGTGTGAGAGTGAGTGAATATTAATGTCGCACTGTTCAGCTACACGAGGGCTTTTGGCAGCGGATCACGTAATTTTGAACCATGGTCAAGAGTGACGTGGACGACACCTGAGCTGGCACCCTCTTCTTCTAACTACCACACCACACCAACTTAGAAGGAATATTCTAACACTACTTAGCAGGAATATTCTTTGAAATCCACTCTTCCAAGATATATGGCAGCACGGGTTCCATGATGAGTATTTTAGCGGAAAAAATAGTTTGTCAAAATTTAAGTGTCTTATGTTTTTGTATGTTAATGAAGACCTTAGAAAATGATTTGACTACTTATTTTAAGTGAATGGTATATATAATGAATTTTACAGTGGAATATCTTTAATTAATTTATTAGCTCTAACGAATTAAATTTTCCAAAGTGGAGTATTTTGTTTATGTATATCCCTTAATTTTAAATGTAATGATCCAAAAAAAAATATTGTATGAAAAAAACTGCAGTAAATTATAATGCGGTTGGATAAAGTATTAACGTGCATTGCTCCCCTACACGGCGGTTCTTACAAAGCTCTAATAAGGCTCGAGTTATGAAAGTAGCTAGGCATTTGCCAACTTGACTCCACCGTTAACATTTCGCTGTTTTTCATTGAATCGTCATTATAATTTAAGAAACGGCGTTGCTTGCGAATATTACAATTTTAACATAAAACAAATACTACAGAAAGTAATATTAATGTATTATACTTTCAGATAAAAACTATTTACACTATTGTAAGCGTTCATTACACAAAACTTTTAACAATGTGTTACTTTTGCTGAGCAGAGATCAGCTTAGGAAGGTATTTTCAAAAATCGACCCTCAAGAGTGTTACGGAGAGTTACAAAAAAAAAAAAACTTTTTATCAGCTATTAGATCTACATACTTAAAATTCAACAAAGGTGTTTTATTTCTCTCTCTCTCTCTCTTTTGTTTAGCTGATCTACGCAAAAAGCTTTTTTTGTTTAATTTGCAATTCACGTAAAATTAACTCATTAAAAACTTCTTTATCCTTCAATCTGTCTTGTTTAATTTTTCAGTTCACCCGTGCGAAGAACGGGTATACCAGCTAGTTAAATCATATTTTTATTTAGAGTAATTCTTATGAATATAAATATGTATATTATATTAATGATAAAAGAAGAAAATTGTGTTTTATATTTATTTATATATTGACTGTTATAAAATGGTAGGAATTACATACATTGCCTTTTAAATATACTGTTTACAATTAAAATTATTCTTAGCCTATACTAAAAAAATTGACTTAAATTCCATATAATTTTTAAGTTAAAAAATAGTCCAAAATTATGTTTATACTGTGATTTAGCAAATGTATAAAGGGGATATATATAATTTATTTTTTAGTTCTGTTTTTACTTTTCCCAAAATCCATATTATAACCATTGCTCATAAGTAAGCATGCTTCTAAGTTTTTCAAAAATAATTATTAATGGCAGAAAAATAATGCTAAAGTTTCAAAATACCTTGATGTATATTTTGCTCGAAGCACATATTCCTGTGAAAATGGGGTTTTGTTAGAGATTTAAAAAAAATTTTTTTTTCACATACAGAATTCTTTTTTTAAAAAAATAAGATTTATGTTCTTTATAAATTATTACACGACAGTGGCTGTTTTCTTTGAATGGATTATAATTTTTTGACATAAACATTTTAATTTAATGTATTGAGATATACAAATTAAATGTTTGTTTTTAAAAATAAGATTGATTTTTCCTGAAAATTTTACTTCAATTAAGAAAAATGTATAAATTTTTCTTCCACCTTTTTTTAATTTGAGGGTTGTTAAGAAGAAAGACTAATACATTTTTTCTTCTCATGTTTGATTCCATTAATATAATTTCCTTCGAACTTAATAATACATTTTTCCCGAATTTCCCAGGACTGTCCCGAATTGCTTCGATTTTTCACTACTCATTTTTTAGTCCCAAATTTATAGCATATATTTTTTAATTCTCAATGCTGCACTGTCTAGAAATGCCTTCACTTCGTCCAATAAGATGTGCCCATTTCAGAGATGGGTGGAAATATAACTTCATATTTCAATAAGAACCTGAGGTTATAGTTGTTCAAATGTTTAAAATTGTCAGAGTTCCCCTGTTTTTTTTTTCTTCCTGGCACTAATGCTGCAACTTTGCGAGTATTTAGCACCATGAACAATTCAACAGTAACATTTAAAAGCAACATTAACATTCAACAATTTTTGTTAGCAAAATTGCGTCGACTTGAATAAGATCAAAACAGAAAAAGATGTTCTGAAAAATATTCATGCTTTTGAAAAATATAAGGCTACTTCAAAATAATTTAAAAGGGCTGAGGATTTATTATTTTTTTAAAAAAATGAATCCTGCATTATATAATTTGTTCTTATATATATATATATATATAAAGAGTGTTTTTTTTTCCAGGTATAGAAGTTTAAGTTGGCATTACTTTCCAAGATGGTGACCGATTTAACAGCTGTCAAGTGATTTATTCTCAGTTTGGTTTGGCAATTCATCATGAATAGACTCACGCCTGAACAACGCTTTCAAATTGTGCAATTTTATTTCGAAAATAATGGTTCTGCGCGGAATACGTATCGCGCACTACGTCCATTTTATCGTCGACAAAATCGTCCATCAGAGCAGTTAATTCGATTAACCATGGAACGTTTTCGCACCACGTTTACTCTAATTGATAACTCGCATCCCCAGAGATGCTGTACGGTGCGTACAGAAGAAGCTATTGCTACTGTAGAGCGTAGCATTGAGGAAGACCCGAATGAGTCCATCCGCCATCGAGCACAGGAATTGGATCTGTGTCCATCCACTTTATGGAAGATTTTGCGGAAGGATCTTGGTTTGCGTGCTTACAAAATCCAACTCGTGCAAGAATTGAAGCCAAACGATCATCAAGCAAGGCGTAGATTCGTCGAATGGGCCCAAAACGAGATTGCCGTTGTTCCCGATTTTCATAAGTGAATTTTGTTTAGCGATGAAGCGCACTTCTGGTTGAATGGCTACGCCAACAAACAAAACTGTGCATTTGGAGTGAAGCTAATTCACAAGTGTATGTCGAAACACCGTTACATCCAGAAAAACTGACTGTTTGGTGCGCTTTATGGGCTGGTGGAATCCTTCTTCACAAACGATGAAGGCCACAACGTTACAGTCAATGGTGATCGGTATAGAGCCATGATTACTAACTTTTTTCATTCCTGAATTGAACAATCATGATGTCCAGGAGCTGTGGTTCCAACAAGACGGCGCAACATGTCACACAGCTCGTGCCACAATCGATTTATTGAAAGACACGTTTGGTGACCGCCTAATTTCACGTTTTGGACCTATGAATTGGCCTCCAAGATCTTGTGATTTAACACCGCTAGACTATTTTCTGTGGGGCTATGTAAAGTCATTGGTCTATGCGGATAAGCCACAAACGCTTGACCATTTGGAAGACAACATTCGCCGTGTTATTGCCGATATACGGCCACAAATGTTGGAAAAAGTTATCGAAAATTGGACGTCCAGATTGGACTACATCCGAGCCAGCCGTGGCAGTCCTATGCCAGAAATCATAGTTAAAATGTAATGCCACAAGATTATCTTTCGAATAAAAAAAATTCATGTCAATCGAATAATACATCGTTGTTTTATTGCAATTTAAAGTTCTATACCTCTAAAAAACACCCTTTATATATATATATATATATATATATATATATATATATATATATATATATATATATAATATATATAAAATATATTAAAAGTATATCGTTATTAAAAGATAAAACAAAATTTTTTAATTTGTTATAACTATTTCTTGAGCAACATACCACTTCCATCACAATAACTACTATAATAAAATAATTTATTTGTAAAGAAGAGTCTATATATATTACATTTTGAGCTTCAAAATCTGGTCATCTTGATATACTGAAGCAGCCATTCATTTTGAAATGACATTTTTAATAGGAAGGAATAACATTTGCTCACTATTCCTCTTAATGTTTTTTTTTTCTATTTCAATATATGTGAAATTTAGTGAGGATGTATTTGATCTTATAATTCCCTATTTTGTTGAATATTTTTTTCTTTTACATTTTTAAAATTGTTTTAAATGTATAAAATTTCAATCAATATTCAGTAACTTGATATGCTATCTTTGCATAGTTTTTATGTGGAGGCTTTGATAAGATACAACATTTCATTCTCCAAAATTCCACACAACAGAAAGCTGTCATTTTTAGAATTTAAGTGGACTAAAATGTTATACTCCTTCGTATTCAGTTTCTTTTATTTAATTTATACAAATATGAATGCAGTTTTTAAATTCATTTTTAAAATACGACTATCATTCCAATTCTAACACACTGGGATAATATTTCTGAAATTTTAAAAGTATTTAAATAAATTGTGTATGATTCGGGATAAATTAAAAGATAAAAGATTTTAGATAATTTTCATAGCCATATACTTTTTTAAAATTTGATGTATTATTGAACATTCTTATGCATGGATTAATTACGTTCACAAAAGAAAAAAAAAATCCTTACCATAGTTTACTAGAAGCAAGTGGCAAAATCTTTGCTTGTGTAACTCAGTAACATTAAATTAGGGACATGAAAACTGAAAATGGGTGATATTGGATTACTCCAACAATTCTCAGCCTTTTCTTATTAAAAACAAAAGTATTAATTAAAATAAACGCTTTTTGACTTTACAGTTGAAAGTAAATTTAATATTTCTGTCGTTCTTTTTTTCTTTCACTATTTTCCTTTTTTTCATACTTTTCATTTTTCTATTATGCCTCTATTCTAAATAATTTTCCTGATATTTTATTTGGAGAATTGTTATGAAAGAGACGAAATTGATTTTCTATGCGCATTATGCTAAATCCTCCTAGACTGGGAAAAGGGAAGGAGAATCTTAGTTAGTCTCCACTCCCTAAATTCTAAAATACTTTCCTTTGTAACACACCCATCTCATGATTCACATAAGATAGGGGGCTATTTTACGAGAAAGAGAGACACTTGAAGACAAAACCTGGAAAATGTGTTTCTCATTTCTTTTTTTCTGATTTATCCCTTTTGGCTGGATATTTTTTTATGATATATTGATTAGAAATGATGCACAACACAAAATATTTTAAATGTAAACGAAAAAAAAAATTTTTTTGAATTTTTATAAAGTGGTTAACAACATATAAAAATAGACATTTTAATAAATAGTGAAGCATAAATTGTGCTATTATGTATGTCACTATGCTGTACATCAAACATTATCATTACTATACTTTTATTAAGTTTTTCCACGCAAT
The DNA here is from genome assembly GCA_019973935.1 of Trichonephila clavipes. NCBI lineage: Eukaryota > Metazoa > Arthropoda > Arachnida > Araneae > Nephilidae > Trichonephila > Trichonephila clavipes. The sequence goes on along the minus strand of BMAU01020729.1, from coordinate 37,765 downwards.
TTGTTTGTGAGAAATTTAATGAAAATCCAGTTGTAAGAAAAGTAATCTAAAAGAAAAATTATATATTCAAGGCATGATTCTATTAGAAAAGTCTTATTTTTATAACTAATCGACGGTGTGTGAGGAAAACTTTATAACGACATGAAAGGTCAAAGAGTAAAATAACACCATAGAAGTAGAACACATATACATATATGTATTTTACATTTCTTAAAGATATGAATATTTTCCGTTTACTTTTTTGCTGGTTCTTTTTTAGGTTACTTGTTTAAAAAAGAAATATCTTAAAATCATTAATTTGACACATTGTTTTTAAAATTTTTTATTTTTTCCCTCAAAATATGAATTTTTTAACGCAAGAAGACATAGTACCTTTATACATTCTAAAAATAAATTTTTGAAAAATATTTTTAAAAATTAATACAGAACGTTTGAACCTTTTTAAAGCAAACCACATCAATATCCAACAGCAATTACGCTCTCTGAAATAAAAAAATATATATGTGAACAGAAACTAATACTATAAAAAAGTAAACAAATAGAATTTTCATTAATTTCTGATTGAATTTCGTTGGTTAGTCATTTGTTTTATTAATATCACACTTCGAAGCAACGTGAGCGGTAGAGTGGTGACGAACCGAGTAATTTTAAATCACAGTCAATAGAGGAGAATTACACTTGATTTGTGTGTGTGTGACATTTTACTCTCCTGACTGTTCGGATTGGAAATACACTATCAATAATTTTTTTTTATTTGATAAAGAGTTTTATAGCGTTATTATCGTTCAGCAAATGATGAAAAGATGTTCCGCATCTTCCTACTTTGGTGCACTGCAAAGATACGAGGCGTATCATGAGAGAAAAAATATTTTTTTTTTCAAACATAAGACTCAAAATAAATACACTTTACTAGTAATTAAATTTAAGGACGCATGTGCTATTGTATGGTTAAAATTACTGGTTATAAAATATATATGTTTAAAATTACTTGCTTAAAATTAGAAAATGTCCTTGAAGTTCATTAATCTTTATATAAAATTACTTTTTTAAAGTTGAAAATACAGAGTAATTCTGAACAACGTCTCTCCCCCCTTGCTTTCCTAGCAGAATTCTTTTTGATGGGTAAAATATATAAATTAACATTAATTTACAAAAAAGGTGTGAATAATTACTTTTTATAATAATGGATAGTGTTAATGAATTTAAAATTTGTTTTATGTGGTTTATAAAAAAAATTGAAAAATGAACCTCTTTATAACGAATTTTCCATATAACGAACTTTTTTCCGGGATTTAGCGACTTCGTTATACAGAGGTTCGACTGCATATACGGTCGGTATTTGGTATATTTTTTACTCTGTCTCCTATCTGTACAATATCAATTACAGTATTAAAAAATAACACCTAAATTCTTCTATAGGGTTTCTTCTAACTTCAACGTGGCCGAGGTAGCCTAGTGGTCAAGGTCACGGACTCGTAGCCGGCGTGTCATGAGTTCGAGTCTAGTGCCTCTGAAGGCCCACCGTGTAAAGGGCCGAATCACATTAAAATGTCGGGGCTGAAACGTCCTCCCGTTGGTGTGGTGTGAAAATTAGAAGGAGCTGCCAGCTCACACAGGTGGCATCCTCGTCAGTTGACCTTGGTTCAAAATTAGAAGGATCGTCGCCGAAAGCCCTCGAGTAGCTGAATAGGGCGACGTTGATATTCCCTCTCTCTAACTTCATCGTCTGCTATTTCGAAATAAAATATTTTTCTTTTTGGAAAATTTGTTTTTCAGGAAAATATTCTTAAATATGTGTGTGCGAACTATATTCTTGCTTTTTTGCTTTCTCTTAAAGTGCGTTAAATGTTGTGTTCATAAATTTTTGGATGAAAGTTTAAATTTTGTTGCGTAAATTAAAAGCCGAGTGAAGGACAACAGTTTCGGCTTCAAAAAGTTTATTGATTGTTTTAATTTTGGGCAATATTGCAAACTATACTATTAAACAAAACGACTGGTATTCCTTGTATCAAATACAATAAACTTTTAGTTTCAGATACCCCAGTGTAATAATTTATATCAAAAAATTCTTCTAGGATATTACAAGTTTGTTCAAATTGTGTTACACTGTTTTAATCGAATCTATTTTAACATCCTAAAATAAGCAATATAAACATTGGAGCATCCTCCCAAAATATTTACAGTATATACTACTAGAAGTGGCATCAAAAAACTAAAAAAATAAAAGATTGTGCTAGGTGTGGCACATAAATTGCATGAGATTTAGGACAATTATTAGAGTGTCGTGAGAGTTCGAATCATGTTCCTATTCAAGAAGACCCGCCGTGTCAATGGGGCAGATGTACGTTAAATCTGTGCTGACGTTCTATATCCATCCGTTGGTGCGGTGTCGTAGTTAGGGAAGGGAGGTGCCAGCTCAGGTGTTTTCCTCGTCACTAGACCGTTGTGTCACTTGAATTAGAATATACATATAAAATTGTTTTATTATTACAATAAAAAGAACTATTTGAATGCAATTTTTTTGGCAAAAAAATGACATTTTCAAAATATTTTCCTTTTATGGAAAATGCTTCTATATAATTTTCTTCCTATATGTATAGTTAGGACTTCTGAACAGATCCTGAACTAGGATTTTTAAAACATTCACATTATTTTCAGAGTTATTATTAATTGAAATAATAACCGGAGTATTTTTTATTAAAAAATTATCTACTTTGATGCGATAAAGTATGAATATATGTCCACTTCTTAATTATATATTTCTTAAAAGTCCATTTTAGGTGGGAATCCTTGGGAGTTCCGCAAATCAAATAACAAAAACTTAACATTTCAATAATCAAGAACTAATTTTTAAGGTTGGGAAATTCAGAGATATATTATAATAACGTTTACGATAAATTGTATTTCTCGTTTTACTGAAGCAGAATTACAGAAGCTCTTTTAATATTCTGGCTAGATATTTTAAAAATTAGGGTTCAACAACACAAGTTCTCTTAAATCTACCGAACTATATCTCGTATCTACCACGCTACACGAGGGTGAGTGAGTGAGTGAATATTAACGTAGCACTGTTTTAGCTACATGAGGGCTTTTGGCGACGGACCACAATTTTGAACCATGGTCAAGTGACGTGGACGACACCTAGCTGGCACCCCCTAAACCACACCAACGAGAACGCTACACGTGGAGGAACACATGAGTATTAAAATAAGTATAGATTCTTTATTGTTATTTCTGATTTTCTCTTGTTTGTAAATCGAAAAGTACGTGACTTGTTTTTAATACAAGTTTAATATGCTGGTAATATTATTAATTACACTCTCTATATGATTAACAGCCAATTTAGTTATGTGATAAATATTTACTTTATATTGGCAGATTATTTAAAACAGACAAGTGTTATTAATTTAACGCAATTTACTTGATTCATTAGTCAATTGTTTGATTTATTCAGATCAAAATTAAACAACTGTAAGCAACATTCTTATAAAACTCATCCTGGGTTCAAGTGTAGAAAAGAGAGAGGGGGGCTTGGCAAAGTTAATTTTGTAGCAACCAAAATTGGTGATAATTGGCTTAATTTAGCGATAGGTGTTACGAAGCGGAATTTTCCAATGAAAATAAATAAATGTTAATGAGAAATAAAAAAAAAATTGTAAAAGTTACCAGTTTACGTTTGGCGATCAATTCCGTCACCAAATCCAAAAGGCCACAATTTTACACTTTAACCCAAAATTGGAAAAACTTTTATCTATGACATTACACATAGCCAACTACTAAAACCCCATATTTGATTCTGCTTTGAAAGGTGGTCATCCAATGATCATTATGTCGCATGAAGTTTGCAGTAATAGTACTATTGTTTTGCAGTAGAATATGCTTGTGTGAATTGTAGCTTTAACATGTTTGAATATGCAATATGGGGTTTTATGGATTGAACATAGTATTAAGTTTTTAATCAATTAACACTGTTAGTAGAAGTTGCTATGAATGTGGGAATAAATACAATTTTAGACAACCTATATTGAATCCAAATCAATACTAAAAAGATTCAGGATTTATTTAAATTTTACTACATTTTCAAAACCCACAAAATTACTTTATTTCTTCGTACATTTATTTATAGGCAAATAATTGAAGTATTCATTTTCTAGTTTGGAATAATTTTAGTTTTATTTTCATACTCTGAACTCTAAAATGGCTTGCATGTTGTGAACGACTGTCTTGAAAAGGCAAGTTTACAAAATAAGTTTTTGTTGACAATTATTAATCTTTTGAGGAGACCAATTTCTTGAAACTAGTAAAGTCCTTTCTTAGCTTATTAATTAAAGTTATGGAAAATGTCTTAAAAGTTCCCATACAGAAATTATTTAAGAGTTACAGCAATTTCAATACACTTATTTTATGATTCCTTTCAATTTCCAATATTGAAAGAATCAAAATTAACGGAACAGAAATTACAGAATGAGTAAAATTAGTAAAATTGAACATATTTCAAGAGTGATTTGTACTTTTCGGTATTAGACATTAAGTATAAAAATTAAATCTACTTAACTATACTAATATTTAATGGATATTTTGTCTTATTAATAATTGATCTACATTGTTTAAATTAGATTTATCACAGTACTTGCACATTATCACAGCCTTTTGGTAACATTATATGAAACGAAACACATGAAATTGCCAATTCAGCGCACACAACACATGCAAAGTTGGTATTGCCAACTTGGTGAGTTATCTTGAATGTTGTCACCATAATGTGTAAGTACCGATTTATCTTATAACATAGTACAGAAAGGCAGCGGCATGACAGAGAATATTTGGGCCCCCCTGAAAAGTCAGGTTTGGGGCCCCAAGTTGGATTTTACACAAAGGGTTTTCAAATATTCACCGACTGTCAGGCTTTGGATCCCCTAGGACCCAGGGCACCCCGCAATATGGGGGTGTATGTTACACCACTGCAGAAAGGCTATACTTTCATGACCATAAAACTTTGCTTTGATTGAAAACTATTGTGATATTTCTAAAAAATCTTATTAATCTGGTATTTTTATAATAAACTTACAAGCTCAGTCAAAGTAAGTTTTAATTCACAACATGTTGATCTTCTGGTTTTTTACACATCTTTAATGTGACCATAGTGTTTTGTTTATTTGGATGAAAATAAATGAGATATATGTCAGATTTTTCATTTTAAACTGATTAGGTATATTTTACGCTTTTATTTATATATGCGTGATTACATATATGTGGTCACTACAGGGAACACGGTATCATATGTGAGATTACGTTTTCCCCTTTCTGTGTCCTGTGATCATACTGGTGTTTTCTGGATTTGGAATGATTATAAACCACAAATTTTTTTTTTGGCAAAGAATTTATATGAATTCTGAAATGGGGAGTTAGGCTTAACAGCGAAAATCAACTGGTTCTGAACGGATTAAAGGACGAGAAAATATATTATTGCAACAATGCCAACATTCAAAATAGTTGGCAACCCTGTTTTTCCATGTGTTGTTTATGCTCAATTGAGACGACCATGTGCTTCAATTCATACAATCTCACCAAAACAGTTGCGATAATATATAAGTACCAAAAATTAATCCAGCTTTGGTACAAAAACTTCTGTATGCAGGTATATTGTACGTGAACAGAAACACGCAAGAAATCTGCCATAATATGTAAGTACTGATTTATCTTATAACATAGTGCAGAAAGAAAATGGTGTAACGAAGGACATTTGGGCCCCCTGCAAAGGCAGGTTATGGGCCCCCAAGTTGGATTTTACAAAAGGTAGGTACTCGATGGCTTGTAGTGTTTGGGCCCCCTAGGACCCAGGGCACCCCACAATATGGGGGTGTACGTTACGCCACTGCACAAACGCTATACTTTCATGAACATAATACTTTGCTTTGATTGAAAACTATTGGGATATTTCTAAAAATTCTTATTAATCTGATATTATATATATATTATTATTATATACAGTGGGCCACAAAAGTGTTCGTACACTTGCAATTTCTTATAAAATTTAATGTTTTCGACTAATAAAAATTAATATATTGTAATTGTAATTTTTTTGTGATATCTGCAACTTGTTCTTAATGGAATGACATAATTAATTTTTTGAAAATAGTATAACTATTTTTTTAAAAAAATTAATAATCAAAAAGCTAATGAAAAATTACGCTACAAAAATCTTCGTACACTTAACAAAAATCTCAACTTAGCTTTAAATATTGTATTCCTTTCTTAATTTAGTACTTAGTAAGATATATTTTAGTGTCCATAGCAACTTTTAAGCGCCTTTTGGTATAGATTTAACCAGTTTTTTGTAATTTCTGTATCGATTTTCCTCCATTCTTCTGTGATTAATGTTTTTACTTCACATTTTGTGTTTATTTTTTTACATGAAAATCTCCTCACCAAATATGTTCTACTGGGCTAAATAAAGTGTATGAGGAGATGTTTTCATAATTTGGGGACAGTTAGAGACATCAGTAACGTATATTGAGAGCAGTGCGCTTGGCATCATTATCCGGTTAAAAAATGAAATCGTTTCCAATATCCAAATTTTGGACGGATAATTCAAAATTTCTCTTTAAAATATATACCCTCCCCCACACACACAGAAGAACACTTCCCCTTCCATGTTTTATTGATCCAACGAGATTCTTGGGATTAAGTTTCAGAAAATTCAAAATTGACAACAAATTGATTGGGATGGCAGAAAATTCAACATTTTTGGTTCCGATAGGCCTATAATAGCTTGTAAATGAAAAAATAAGGAGTTTAATCCCATGAATTTATGTGGAACAAAAACTCCTCCACCTCCATATTTCAGCATGGAAGTGAAGGTGTTCTGGCGTGGGGGTGTAAATTGGCCGCCGAATTAGGTAAATTAGGTATTTTTATGGTATTGTGGATTATGAGCTCTATTTAAATATTTTAAAGAGAAATTTTAAATTATCTGCCCAAAATTTGGATATTGAAGACGACTTAATTTTTTAACAGGGTAATGACGCCAAGCGCAATGTTCTCAATGTACGCCACTGGTGTCTCTATAACTGGCCCCAAATTATGAAAACACCTCCTCATACACTTTATTTAGCCCAGAACATATTTGGTGAGATTTTGATGTAAAAAAAAAAAAAAACATGACAAATAAATACAAAATATGAAGTAAAAACAATAATCACAGAATAATGGAGGAAAATCGATGCAGAAATTACAAAAAAAAATTTAATCTATACCAAGATGCTTAAATGTTGTTGTGGACACTAAAAGATATCCTACTAAGTACTAAATTGATAAAAAAATACAATATTTAAAGCTAAGTTGAGATTTTTGTTAAGTGTACGACGACTTTTGTGGCGTAATTTTTAGTAGATTTTTGATTATTAATTTTTCTAAAAAATAGTTATACTATTTTTAAAAAATTAATTATGTCATTCCATTAAGAACTAGTTGCAGATGTCACAAAAAATTACAATCACAATATATTAATTTTTATTAGTTGAAAATATTAAATTTTATAAGAAATTGCAAGTGTACGAACACTTTTGTGACCCACTGTATATATAATAAACACACAAGCCCAGTCAAAGTAAGTTTTAATTTACAACACATTGATCTTCTGGTTTATAACACACCTTTAACGTGACCATAGTGTTTTGTTTATTTGGATGAAAAAGAATGAGATATACACCAGATTCTTGATATTTAACCCTATTAAGTATATTTTACGCTTTTATTTAGTTATTTGTTCAGGATCATGATTACATATATGCGATTTCTTCAGGGAACACTGTATGACATGTGAGATTACGTTTCCCCTTTTCTGAGTCCTTTGTGTGATCATACTGGTGTTCCCTGTATTTTATTACAGCAAAGATTTTATAAGAATTTACATTCAGGAAGCACCATAATAATAAAACTAATTCTTTTATAGATATTGCATTTTTTCAGGTAGACCAAGATTTCTGTTTTTTTATTTCCACTGCGTTAGTTGGAAAAATATACTTATTGACATAAATATTTTTTTAACAGATTAAAGCATAGATGAAACAAGTTTCTTCTTTTTAGATACTGGAACGTTGAAAACTAACTCGTAAAACTGGCCCTTGATTGTTTCAGTGGGAAAAAAAGTGAGACTTGTATCTCAGAAAATTATCATATTTATTCATATTCAATTATACTCGTCCGCTATTAATATATCAAGTTTCTTCCTTGGAATTACAAAAGCAGAAAAACAAGATAGGTATTAGAAAGCATCCTTAAAAGACATTTTTTTTACATTTCAGGTTGGAGGGGAAAGGAGACAGCTTGTCATTTTTGAGTATTGAAATTAATGTTCTAATTTGATATCGGTACACTACGTACCAACTGTTGTTGTTGACAATTGTCAAGTTAGGCGATAACATTACAATATGGTTACCAATACCTTTAAATTTGGCTTTGTGGTTGCCATCCATTGTTTTTTTCTTTTATTATATTTTTTTAATTTTATTTTCTTTTGTAATTTTATTTTATTATGTATATTAAAATATGTAGTATATTAAAATGAATTTTTTACTGATTTATATTTATGGCAGTATCCTTATTAATTTCATACAATTTAAGTAAATTTTTTTCACAAACAAGCATTTCCATGCTTCCCGTTGTCTAGATTGCAGTTTGTCTTCTTTCATTTATTCATAAGTGGACATTTCAAATATTATTGGTGTTTACTAAATCTTTTATTAAAAGAATATTAGGGCTCCACTTTCAATTTTTGTGGACTAAAAGGATTACTAAATTTGCACTTTGTTTTCTAATAATCTTTTTTTCAAAAGAAAATCCTTATTCTAGATTGAGATTTTGCTTATTTTGGTCATTATGAAATGTGATATGCATGGCAGCAACATGAAAATAGTTTACAGACAGGTTGAATAATTTGACAGCCATATGTTTTATTGCAGATGCTTACAATGTAAATTTGCATGGTCATGATAGTCAATCTATCGGAAATATTTCTTTTTTCACTGGCAGCAAATTGTAATTTTACTTCAACTTTATTTTTAATTAATGCATTTTTAGATGTCCCTCGATCAAAATTCACAAATAAAACTTGGAATTTTTGGATTTATTGAAAATTATTCGAACTATTTCCAATATATTCAAATCCCCCGAATATATATAAAAAAACATTTAATGAATCAGATTTATAACATTTCACCATTAACCCTTTCACATCCTGATATTGATTTCTTTTTTTGGTTAAAAATTTTTTTAGTTTTTCACAGTTATTATTTTTACATTTTTCTTCTGTTTCCTTTCCCGACATTTCTAAATACCTTGTGTTCTATTTCCTTAAATCCTGGTACTCATATTTTTCTACAATAATAGCACTTACATTTTTGCTTTTTTTAAAATTAATGTAATTCCTCTTTTGTCAGGAATGGGCTATTCTTTTAAATTACTTACATGTTGAGTTCTTAGTGTGAGACCACTTTCTTGGATTGAAAACAATTAGATTCCAAAATCTTATTTGCAGTGATTTCAAAAACGCGCCTAAAAAAGGTTTTGTGCGTAAATAAATGATAAATTAGTTCCCTATATGTATATATTGTTCCAAACAGAGGGGTATTTTTTGAACAGTAGTTTTTATAAACGTTAACTTCAGCATGTCGTGGTGGCCATGGTAGCTTAGTGGTCAAGGTAACAGACTCGTGCCTGGTATGTCATGAGTTTGAATCTGTCGAGAGCTCAAACGTCCTCCTGCTGGTGTGGTAGTTAGGAGAGGAGGGGTGCCAGCACAGGTGTCGTCCGCATCACTTGACCATGAATCAAGATTACGAGGTCTGTCACCAAAAGCCCTTGTGTAGCTGAACAGGGCTATGTTAATACTCTCTCACACAGCAAGACATGCCTTTATGTGTACTAGTCAAAAAATTGTATTTTTTAAAACCTTTTACCTTGTTTCTGAATTATAAATGCTTTATTTTTAGTTTGCATTAGTTTCATTTCTACCTGGAAGCTAAATATTCATTTTTAATATTACAATTCAAAATTAATTTAAATTTTGCACATAGTTCTGATTTTTTTCTTTTTTTATAGATAAAAAATAATTTACAAATTTATACATTTTACACTTTCTGCCAAAGACCATTTGATTCCCATTGCAGTCTTTGTCCTCATATTCAAAACAGTCATACGGGGGAGCTTAGTACTACATTTGTTATGCTAAATTTTGTAAATTGTCGTTTAGAATACGATATAATTAAGAACAACATTTGCGGAGATTTTACTCTAACGAAGAAACTTTTAAGATTCCTCTCTCAGAACCAGCTATCTATAAATTTATCAGTATATACAATTTTTTGCTGACTCCTGTATCATAACATGTAATTTATTTGAAACACTGTTTGAAAGACATTTTCACTTATATTTAGTAAGACATGCTATTGATTTGATAAAAATAAAAAAAAAATATGTTTAATTATTTGTTCCTTTACACACATTAGAACTTTCTATATTTAAAATGATAATTTGATGTATATTACATTAAAACATAAGCTAATCTATGCTATACAAATAAGAATGGAGCTGACTATAATATGGATTATATATATAGGGAGATAGTTTTTACAAAAAAAAATCAATAAAAAATAACTCTTATGGATGAAGGCATGTTGTTTTAAAAATCATACTTATGTCCTTGTTTTTTTTCAATGTCTGATATGTATGTGTACACAATTTCCAGAATAAATATTTCAAAGATGTGATTTGTTTTATTTTTCTTGTTTACAGTGAATCATTAAAAAAAATGCTGTACACTTGTAAAATGGCTAGATTATGGTTCGACTGGTCCTTAGATGTTAATTTTTTCTTCTAAATAGGCACTGAAAACTTCTCTAAAAACTCTTTCCAGTTGGTTAAAAATTTGTGCATTTTAAATGTTTTGTAAATGTAAAAATCTACTGTTTTAGTTGTTTTTACATTCTTCTAAGGACTAAACTTTTCAAATATTTTAATTTTTGATTTAAAAACTGCAATATTTGTTTTCTTTGGTGATAAAGTATAAAATCAGTTAATATAAAAGTGAGCTTGATTTGTAACATATATTACAATGCATTATTTCCATCTGGATGGATTAAAAGGAAGTCTCAGTCAGGTTGATGAGTGTTGAGAGCAGAGGTTGTGTATGTATCGATTTAAACAAAACAATTGATAAAAAAATACTTACTCACCTGGGGGCCTAATGACTTATTTTAGTCGAGTTTCTAAGTTTTAGAAATTTTTTTTCTTTTCATGTTACATAATATGTAAAGAAACTATTCCTATCTTACTTTGTGTTAAAAAAATTTTAATATGTGTGTGTGAAAAGTCTGTTATTCATCGTAATATTTCCAAGATACTTATTGAAAGACTGATTTTAAATAAAAGCAAATTTTCTGTTTGTATAGGATTTTAAAGAGACAGTATATTGCTTCTAGAAATATAACTTTGAATGAGCCAAATTGCTTACACATTTGCTTAACTATTGCATCGAATCTGAAAATAACAAAAATAAAGATTTAAATTTGAGGTATAAGTTCAAAAATAATATAGTTTATGATCACATAGCAGTTACATTTTTAAAACGAAAAATTATAATTTTGTTGGAACTTGCGTATCACCTAAAAAATATTGGCGACATTATATAAAACGTAGTACATGGTTGTTAATTCAGCGCGTACGAGAGATGACGAATTATCTTGAACTTAGGCACTTTTTCGATGATACGCAAGTACCTTTTTGTAACACAATAAAAGCATAAAGAATTTAGATTTCCGAAGTTATAAGTGGTAATATTTGACCCATAAATACTCATAAATGAGTACATTACACACTCATTAAGTTGTCATATTCTCAAGTTTGATCTAGTAACAGGTTCAAAAATGAGTATGTGATGTTTACAATTTTGAGTATGTAGTCGTTGCCAAAGATGAGAATGGGCCATTCTCAAATTTGAGTATGTTTGCATCGGAGCTATTTTGAGTATGTGACGGATTCAAAGTGAGTATTTTGTACTTAGTAATGAATACCGGTTTTTCGCAGTGTAAAACCGTTCTTAGAGGATGTTTACTCAACGAAAAAAATATCCTTACCAGATTTCACGTCTCTTGGCTTTACAATATGGGTGATCTCATGATGTGTGAGTGTGTGAATCGCTTTACTCCTTTATACAAGGTGTCCCGAAACTTAACGATAAGTGGGCACGGGGTGAAAGGTGGGATCATATCTGTTCTAAGAAAAAAATTTAAACAAATTCTCCAGCGCTTGCTTACGTGAGGAGGAGTACATTTTTGAAAGTGTGGAAAATTGACACCCTCTGTCACATCATTAGCTACAGTAACCACAAATTTCCCAATTTTACGATTATTTTTCCCTCTAACGTTATCTTATATAACCGTACTACTAATCCCAGTCGCAAGTCGGAAAAAGATATATGTCGATTTAATTAAAATTAACGTAGTTTTTCTTTGAGTCGGGTTTTAAGAAAAAGATGTCACCTAACTTTGACTCTCCATATACAGAAATCTATCGCACATAACCCCAGGCAAGTTTCTCAAAAGTTGCTCCATTTAGTTAAGACTCCAAAATGGTGCTATATTTATTCTTTTCAATGCATAAGTATCATAGAGAATTTTTTTTTATTTTTGCAGAACATATTCCCTTTAAAAATATCTCTTTTGATACCTTCCATCACATCATTAGGTACTGTGACAGAAAATTCCACAATTTCAAAGTCATTTTTTCACTAACGTGATCTTTGATAGCCATGCTATTAAACACAGTCACAAATGGAACAAAAAACTCTAATGGTCTTGTTCAAATGAACGTAGTTTGAGCCGGTTTCAGAGAATGTCACCTAACTTTGACACTTCGTAAAAAACATATTACAAATTACTCTAAGCAAATTGTTTCAAAAGATGAATCGTTTAGTGACAATTCCAAAATGGAATAACACTTGCTACATTTCCATCCATAACAATCACTTTCCATTTTGTTTTCTTTTGCAAAATGACTTCATTTTAAGAAACTGAATCTTAAGTACGTAACTCAAATCAAGTAGTAAATTTAAAAAGAAAACGTAAATAATTTTTTTTTTGTAAAACTTTAATAAAGTAAATGTTTAAAGTATTTAACTTCTACACGAATGCAGGCTCTACACCTCTTTAAATGATAAACATTCTTTTCAGTAAAAGAGAGAGAATTTCTCTTTTCCAATATAAAAATTTCATAAATAGCAGCATTACATTTACATAAAATTTCAAAATTGAATTAATGCAGCCTTAAAAATCGGATTAAGTATTTTCCCATTTCATAAACTCTATTTAAGGGATTAAAAATCTGATACACGAAATATATAGTTGCAATATATTTGTCCGCGAAAAATTTACATTTGATTAGAGGTGATTAAGTGGTCGTGTCCGAAAAATTAAAAAGGCTTGTTCGTGATCACCTGGAGCCCACTACTCGAAAAACGCTGGCCAAAAGTTGATGACCATGACCATTACGCTACCAGTCAGGAATTATTTCTCTAGATAGGAATTATTAAAAAAAAATCGAAACCTTCTTAAAACTAAACTTTTTGAATCTAATTTATAATATGTATCTGAACTCTGTCAAGTTATTTTGAAAATTAAATAGGATTAATTGATTTTTAAAACTTCTTCCTTGATATTGTATCCATGAAACCCCATTTTAAATTCCAGTTACACACCTACATATATTGCGGCATATATATTTCTTAGTTCTTACTTAGTTCAACTTTTATTCCAATCTGTAAAATGAAGGTGTTTTTTATTTACATCGGGTGAAAAAGCAATAGACCTTCTAATTTTGAGCCACGGTCAAGTGATGAGGTCGACACCTGAGTTGACATTGCATATTTTGAATTTCGCCTGGAAAATGTATATGTATGAATAGTGTTTGTTCTTGTCTGTTTCATACTGAGATACATACGAATGACGATAGATGAATAGAAACAAATAAACACAAAAGAATAGACTTTTACTACAAACAATGATTCCAGCATAGAACAGAAGAACTCGCTGCTTTCCATTCGAGATGAAAATCCATTTCCGGCGAAAGCTTCGACTTCTTTTCCCGAAGGTACATCCATGCCTTATTCGTAATTCGAACCCGAGCCCACTCGATTACAAACCGAGTGTCATAACCACTATACTAAATGGGCGGAATAAATGAAATTTTAGCAAGTAATCTGAAAAACGATAAAAATCAGCTAAGTAATTTGAAGTACATTAGTTGAAGGCTTCTCATTTTTCATTTTTTGTGAAGTTGAATAGAAATTTAAATAGCGTTTATATTTCTGATTTTTGAATTGCCAATTCAATTATCCGGAGAAACGGTTCCTTGCTCTCCATGCTTTAAACATTTGACTAATATATACATTTTTCTCCCGAATATTAAGTAAAAAGCGGTTATGTAAAATTATAATTTATGTGTTAATTATATTAGATCTTCATTTTTTATCATGTTATTAGTAGCTTAAGGCAGTGATCGGCAACCTTTTTATCGCTGCGGACCGGTCAACGTTTGATAATTTTACCGCGGCCCGATGAGAGTGGGACACGTTAATTGTCCATATTTTAGATTGTTTTGATTTAATAAATTTAATTTAATTACATTTAATTATGCCTTCAGAATAAAATATAGTTACACCAAAAATGAATAAAAGTGATTTAACGTGGAATATAAATTTATTTCCGTGGAAAGTTGCGCAAATCTGAGAGGAATGCGAAAATTTAAATAAAATGACAATAGTTTAATGTTCTTTAGGCGGCCCGGCATCATTTGATGCATGGACCGAGGGTTGCGGATCACTGGCTTAAGGTATCAGACTACGTTCGGAACGCTGTTTTTTTTTTTAATTTTTTTTTTAATTTTTTATTTTATTTTTTTTAATTATTTATTTATTTATTTATTTTTGTTGTTTTTTTTGCATCACCTGAATTAGAATATGCATACCAATTTGTTTTAAGAGTGTTATTACAAGAAACGGTTATAAAAATGCAATTTTTTTGGCAAAAAATGAAGAAAGAATGACATATTTTCAAAACATTCCCCTTTTATGGAAAATGCTCCTATAATAAAAAATATTTTGCCTATTTATAGCTAAAACTTCGATACAGAGCCTGAACTACGATTTTTGAAATATATTACTTAGAAGTGGATTTATATTAAAATTTTAATACATCTCAGAATAGAGAAATTTTAACAAAAAAAAAAGAACCCCATCAATTATTACTTCAATTGATCGTAACTCTGAAAGTAGTCAGAATTTTTCAAAACTCTTTGTTCAGGCTCTGTAAAGAAGTCTTATCTATATATAAGCAAAATATTATGATTATAGATGCATTTTTCATCTAAGGAGAATGTTTTGAAAAAAATATGTCTTCCTTCCTTTTTTGCAAAAAAAAAGCTTTTAGTAATTTTTTCTAGTAATAATACTTTTAAAAGAATTTTATATGTATATTCTAATTCAGGGGCCACAATTTTTTTTAAAAAAATTATTCCTTTATACGCATTTTCAAAATCATGATTCCGATCGTAGTCGGATACATTTAAAAACTTGTTTTGAATATTCTTTTATATTGAATATTGTTATTAAAAATTATATAATAAAACGGTTTGAATGAGAGAAAATGTTGCAAATCATGGCATACTCCTTCACGTAAAAAGAGAAAAACACGATAATTAACGATTTCATATCTATTTGAAGTTGCTAATGTATTTTACTTTAATAACTAAAAATCATAAAATGAATTATTGGATAAAAATATTATATAAATGTTGATTTCTGCTTTTTAAAATCGCAAATAAAAAAATAATTTTGTAACAAATATATATATTTCATTATTTTGTATCTATTTATCAAATTTTAAATTTGATAGCTGCATATTATTTATACCTGTGTAGTAGAATGCATAAGCTATTATTAAAAGAAGTAATTATTGTTTATATTTCTTGAAAAATACTTAGGAATCAAGCCCTTTAAGGAAAAACATTATAATGCTTTTCAACAAATTCTAAAGGCCGCGGTAGCCTAGTAGTCAGGGTCACGAGCCCGTGGACAACATGTCCTGAGTTCGACCTTTAGTTCCTCTGAGGACCCGCCATGTAGAGAGGCTGTTGGACGTTGAATCTTTCGTGGCTCAAAGCTCTCATGTTGGTCTGGAGTGGTAGTTTGGAGAGGAAGTGCAGCTCAGGTGTCGTTTTTGTCACTTGACCGAGGTTCAAAATTACAAGACCCATCACCGATAGCCCTAATGTAGCTTCAAACTGTGATAAGAAATAAATGAATCGAGCAGTCATCCAATAAAAAGACATTTTAGAAATATTCATAGAAATTATTTGGAGAAATATTTGTTATTCCGTTTTTAAGATATTTCGCAAAAATTTGTATGTAAATTATAAAAGCTGTGGAGTAAATGGACTTTATTAATCATTCATATTTTTGCTAGACACATTCAATGCCTTCATTGTCGTATTTTTTACAAACTACCAGTGTTTGTTTCTAACAAAAGTCAGCAAGTTCCGAGAATTAAATTATTTTGGTTTTCTTACGGGATTAGTAATTAAAAAACTCTGTCATGAGAGGAAATTCATAACTAATGGTTATTGTGGGTACGAAAAGTGAAACTAACTGTGACCAACAATATATATATATATATATATATATATATATATATACACACTCAGGAACATTTAAAATAGCAACCAAAAAGGAAGCTAAGTACACAATCGCGAAACTTTGCAAATAAGTACAGCGTAATGTGATATACAAATGATCCAAGTTTTGATCCAATACGCATGCTCATGCACACCGAGGTGGCATTACAATCAGGAAGAGGGGGCTATATGAGCCAGCGCAAATTCGAAGATTCATAAAAAACGTGACGATTACCCGCCGATTGTAGTAAGACTTTGGTAAGCGAAATATGCCAGGTAAACGTGCTAGAAGACATTTATCACAGTTAAGCGAGTTTGAGAGAGGCCTTATCATCTGAATGAAAACTGCAGGCTGGTCGACGCGCCGTGTTGCTGGTCAGGTGGATCGTTCGGAGTGTGTCGTTAGAAATTATTGGGAGCAGTGGACACGAGAAGGTACCCACGCGCGGAAAACCGGGTCTGGAGCGACCAGGAAGACCACGAGGAGAGAGGATCGAAGGATCGTGCGGCAAGCACTTGTGGACTCCACAGTGACTCGTTCAACGATACGATCAGACGTAGGCGTAGCAGTTGTTCCACAAACAATTTCCAGACACCTTGCAAAAGCAAATCTTAAATCCATGCGCCCTTTCCATGCACTCCCTTTAACACCGGAACATCGGCAACTGCGTCTACTGTGGTGTCAAGCCAGATTAATGTGGAATGTCACAGATTGGCAAAAGGTTGTGTTTAGTGATGAATCCCGGTTTGTGTTGGGGACAGATGATAACCGTGTACGGGTGTGGAAGCGCCCTGGTGAGCGGTACAATCCCCCCACACACACTGTTCTACGTCGCACTGCCCGCACAGCTGGTGTAATGGTCTGGGGGCCATAGCCTATGATAGCCAGTCCACTTTAATTGTGATGCGTGGAACCTTAACGGGCCAACGTTACGTTGATGATATTCTTTGACCCCATGTAGGATCTTTCCTAAATGGTCTCCCAGGGGCAATTTTCCAGAAAGATAATGCTCGTCCGCATACAGCAAGAGTTGCTCAAGACTTCCTACGTCATTTTCAGACTCTTCCATGGCCAGCCCGCTCCCCCGATTTGTCCCCTGTAGAGCACGTATGAGATCAACTAAAACGGCAGATGCCATCGTGTCACTCTGTACATGATTTAGAGTTGGCTGTTCAAGATTTGTGGGCCCATCTGCCTCAGGACAACATAAGGTATCTAATCAACTCAATGCCGGAACGTGTGGCGGCATGTATTGCAGCTGAAGGTGGTTCAACGCGCTATTGAAGTTGCCCAGTATTTGTGTCGTTGCACACCCTGTATTCGTTTAATTGTCTTGTTTTTGAGATCAAGTGAATCTCTCATCTGTGTCATTATGTGTATTAAATTTCATTTCAATCCGATGTTTTCTTCTTGGGTCGCTATTTTCAATGTTCCTGAGTGTATATATAATCACAATATTTCTCTAAGTATTTAAATCAACATTACCTGAAAACAGTTATTTTCTTCTTCTTTATAAGCGTAACAACCTGTTACAGGTCTTGGCTGCCTCCACAACTCGCTTCCTCCAATTCCAACGATACGCAGCAACTCTCTGCCAGTTTTTAATATTTAGAGTTTTTAAGTCATTTTCAACATCATCTATATCCACCTTGTTGGTGGTCTTCCTATTGTTCGAGATCCCATAGTATTCTTAAATGTGTAAGCTCTGGTCTGGTTGTTTTCAGGGCTTCTCCAGATGTGGCCGAGCCATCTCAATCTGTTACTTCGGATGACTTGAGTAACTTGAGGTTCTTTGTAAAGCCTATATAGCTCAAAAATTATATCTAGTGCGCCAACATCCTTGATCTTTAACAGGCCCAAATATAGTTCTCAGTGCTTTTCTTTGGAAAGTTTCCAGAGCTCGTATAGTCTCCAAATTCAGCGTCCAGGTTTCGCTAGCAAACAGCAACACAGGCAAAATTAATGTCTTATATAATCTTAACTTTGTTTTTCCGCTGATAAATTTCAATCTTAATTGCTTCTTTAGTCCAAAAAAACATTTGTTAGCCGATTTTATATGGTTGTTTATTTCAGCTTTCAGTTTATTTTAGTCATTAATAATGGTTCCGAGGTATTTGAACTCACTAACCCTTTCAAAAGAATGACCGTTTACACAAAAAGAGGTGTTGTTTACAGAAGAGGGCAGTGTTTCCATGAATTTTGTCTTATTCTCGTTGATAGTGAGGCCCATGTTTGTGGCTGAGATTTCAAGGGCTTGAAAAGCCTCTTTCACTGCTTTTTCAGATCTTCCAATTATGTCAATGTCGTCTGCGTAAGCCAGTAATTGTAGTGACTTATTCCACAGGGTGCCGCTTCGGTCCAAGCCACTGTCTCGGATACATTTCTCCAATACCAGATTGAAGAGCAAGCAGGCAAGCGAGTCTCCCTGTTGCAGGCCTCTTTCTGTAGTGAAGGGCTCAAACAGATATTTTTGTATTTTAATCCTGCAGCGTACATTTTTTAAAGTAGCTTTCGTGAGATTGACAAATTTTTTGGGGTATTTTAAACTCAGTCATTGCTTCAATCATCTTATCTCTATTTATGCTGTCATAATCAGCTTTGAAGTCGACAAATAAATTAAATGTTTTGATGTTATACTCCTTAGTTTTCTCCAAGATTTGTCTCAACGTATGAATCTGGTCTATGGTAGATCTCTGTGGTCTAAAACCACTCCAATTACTTTGTCAGTATAAGGCTGAAGTCTTGCAAACAGCAAGTTGGGGAATATTTTATATGCCGTGTTAAGGAGAGTAATTCCCCTATAGTTACGACATTCAAGTTGGTCTCCTTTTTTTAAAAAATGGGGCAGACAGAGCCTTCTTCCCATTCAATGGGAATTTTCTCGGTCTCCCATATTTTAACCATAATTTTATGCAAGGCATTAACAAGTTCTGGTTCATCAACCTTTAAAAGCTCGGATGGAATGCTATCAGGTCCTGTTGATCTATTATAATCTATTGATTTTTAATAGCAAGGGTTACTTCGGTGATGAAAGGTGGTGGGTTTTCCTTATCTGCTATGATGTCCTGTTCAGTAGGGACATTCTGGAGGATAATAGGTTCATCTCTCCCCTCAAGCAGATCTTGAAAGTAGTCTTTCCACACTTTAGTTACTTCATGTGGTTCACTAACTAGTTCTCCCCTCTTATTTCTACAAGTTATAGTTCTTGGCTTGAACTCACTTCTCATTCTATTAATTGATTTATAAAACTTTCGGCACTCATTTTGGCTGTTGTAGTTTTCCAGGTTCATTAATGAATTCTCGAAAAAGATTTCTTTTTTTTCTTCTGGGTAGTTTTTTCTCTGCTTTTCTCAGTTCCCTATATTTCTCTTCGTGAGTTCTTGTGCAGTGCTTTTGCAACAACTGTAAACATGCGTTATTCTTCATTTCTGTCGCTTTTCTGCAGTCCTCATCATACCATTCATTTCTGGCACGACGTTCTAGACCAGGCACAGTCTCATTTGCAGATTTCAAGATTATTTCCTTTACAGATTTCCAATTAAAATCGTTGCCTGATGAATCCAGTTCTGATATGATTCCCGCTGATAGCTTTAATTTATATTCTATTCTTCTCCATTAGCTTAGAGGTATCAGGTTTATAGTTGCCGTTCTCCCTCTTTCGAAAAAAATTCTTGCACAATCTAAATCTGACTTTAGACCTGACGAGTATATGGTCAGTGTCAACATTTGCGCCTCTGTAGCTTCTTACATCCATAATGTTGTGCCGATGTCTCCTATCTATAAGTACATGGTCAATCTGGTTGTGGGTTTGACCATCAGGAGATATCCATGTGTATTTGTGTATTTCCTTATGTGAGAAAGCTGTACTAATGATGAATAAGTTTTCTGATTCCTCCCCTCTCCTAACTACCACACCACACCAACGGGGGGACGTTTGAACTCTCGACAGATTTAACGTGAATCGCTCCCCTACACGACGGATCCTTAGATGTACTCGACTCGAACTCATGAGATGCCTGCCATGATCCGATACCTTGACCACTGGGCTACCGCAGCCCCCTTCTTGTCAGTGGAAGCGGTACTTACAGGTATTCTTAACAATATTCGAATGAAAATGTAAATATTTGGGAAAATTTCTTTCAAATAGTTATTTATGACATATTGGAGCAGATGTTTCACGTCTGTAATGGTGTTGGGTAAATTTGAGATCATATATTTTTGTAATTCTTTATATCAGTGTTTCTCAAACTTTCAATACTGGCGCCCCCTTTTCAATCACAATTTTTATCGCGCCCCCTTATACATTAATGTTGTACTGAATGCAATCATAGTGCACTTTGACGCTAAAGCAACAATCTTTATTATAAACCGTACTAATTCATGACATAAGTATTAAATTTTGTATATATTACTTTTAAGAAAAAAAAATAAGTAATAGGATAATTATTATGTTATTTTTCCTTTCTCTAATTTTTAAATTGGTACATATTGCAAAATGTGGTGGTTGCTTAGAAGACAAAATATACATATCAGCTAAATGTAGAAAAAGAACTCAGAGGGTCAATTTCTATTCATAAGCATTCCTTTGAAAAATTTTGCTCTGTAAGACAAGCCCTTGGATGTCGCTAATACTTATTAAACTTGTTCTTAATTTAGTATTAATTAATTAGTTATAAAATACTCTGTGCAGCACTGATACATTAAATGTATACCGGCTGAAGTGCCCGCTCTTTGCACAAGTTCATTTATAAGAAAATAAAACATTATTGATATAATCGCTTAATTGTAAGGAGAGTAAAGCCAAGTGTGCGACAATGTTTACAAAAATGTAAAATGATTTTTTTAAAATGATTGCTCAAATTATAATTAGTTTTAAGCGAACTGTAATTTTAAGCCTCAAAGAATTAGCATTTAGAATTGATGTTGAATAATGAACAATAAAAAAAAATTCTGATGAAGAATAATTGTATTATTTTTAATATTTAAAGCGAAAAGACTTTAACATGTTTTAACCCTGGAGCAGACGCGCACTCGATACTAATGGTCGAGCGGGGTTATTGAGTCACCCCAATCCTTTTTTTATATTTATTTTTATAGTACACAATAAAAATCGTAATTCCAGTCAATAATTTAATTAAGAGAAAATATACTCACCTACTTTCAAGGACACAGAAAAAAATTTCGGAAAAAGTTATCCCACCGGGAACTCAGACAAAACAAGTACACCTTAAGATCGTAAAAAAACGTCTGTCACTCCCAAAAAGAGGGAGATATGTGACAATTTTTTTTTTTTTTGTTCACGTTAAGATTGTCAAACAGGAGGTTAGTGTCAGGGCCATTGGTAACGATTAAACAGTTTTGCCAGAATTACCGATTTCGTGCACTTTGTGCTCGGCGTGACCGCTCCCGGATTAAAAGTGTATTTATTACAATATGGATGTTCTAAAAATGATGTAAAACGTTTTTCATTATGCTTGGCTTAGTAATCCTTCAAACTTCCCTAAATGAAAAGCAGGGACGTAACTAACCGTACAAGTAAGCTCGAAAGTCAAACCGCAGCAAATACATTCTGCTGCCTACAGCTGATGGCAATAATATATAACAGTTGTGATGTACCTCCCCTTGGAAGCACATCCCTCGAAGTATCAGCGTGAGCTAGATGTGTAGGATTAACGTAAGAACTAGAAGCAAACATTATCTTAATATAACTTTATTAAGATATTGAACTTAAACTTTTTAAACAAATATAATATAACTACTTAATGAGAGAATCTACAATGAGAGAGACACGATGCGCAACACACAATATAATACAGACCTATATCAATAATTGAACCGCCTAATCTCTTCAATATATAATTATAATAATAAGTAATCAATCCTACCTTATATTATTCTGTAATAAACTTGTCTTTATCTACAGTAGTATGCAGCTGTACCTTTAGCTTCTAATCAATCACCAATATGTTTATCCACGACACGTAGAACTTGAATCTTTGAATAACGAACTTCAAGACTCGGCCAATAACACAACGCACTTTAATTGTCGAGCATTCCTTTACACTACCATTACATTGCCAGCATTGCCATTATTGCTTACTCTAAGATCCTATATTTATCCTATATTATTTACATCTCTTCACTTCTCGTTTCTTGGATTTGGTTGGAAAAGAGTTGCCATTAATTCTGGCCCAAAGAACCCAAAGGACTTGTTAAAGAAAAGACGCGTAAGTCGTCACACAGTGATGGATTTTTTATATTCCTAAATTTTTTTTTTGATTATGGGTCTGGGTTTTGTCTTTCCTCTGAAAGAGTAGCATTACCGCTTTGAAAAGAAACATAATAAAAAAAATCTCTCATCATGGAATTACAGCAAATCGAATAAAACGTTTTTTATTTGGTTATAGTATCAAAGATAGCTAAAAAATGAGGTTTTGAAGTAGAAGATTTTATTTTTGATGATGTAAAATCACAAATAATATATATATATATATATTATTTCCGTGTAAATGTGTATATTTTTTATTATGTCAGAAAGTATTTTGTTTTAATTCATTCTAGTAAATAAATTTTTTTTTAAATCTTTTATTTTCGATATGCTCGCGCCCCCCTTGTAGGTATATCGCGCCCCCAGGGGGCGCGCCCCACAGTTTGAGAAACACTGCTTTATATAATTAGTAAGGTTGGGGAAGTCACTGCTCTCACCTACTTGCAGGACTGTGCGTAAATCTTGAAAGTTTTTCAGTATTCGCTCTTTTGGAATATTTTTTAACTTGTTTAACTAACATAGAGAAAACCAAAATTTTCAAAAATGTTGATATAAAGATTTAAAGACATAAATCTTGAATCCGTATTGCTTATCACAGAATCAATCATGTTATTAAAAAAGTCTGTTTCATACCGGCTTTTGACAAACTCTGTAGGTTAATCGCCGCCTTCATAATAAAACATTCTTTTCTTATTGGCTATCATTCTATCTTTTAAATTTTCTTGGCAAATCATAACTGCTTTTCTCAATAAACTTACGAGCGTCAGATAAACATTTTCGAATTCAGTTTGTTGATACTCATTAATCCAAAGACAAAATGTATGCAAATGTTCAAGAGTAATTCATAAATGGGCTTGTACAGATTGCCATAATTTGCTTTGGGTATTGACACGCGTTAATAACTCATACCATACATATAATGATACGATACATTCGAAACTGAACATTTCATTTAAAACGGAATCGCAATCACTGAGTGTGTCGGATTGTTCCGTTTGGTATTTTAAATTTTCTATGCATTCAACAACATCATCAAATTGTAATAATATTGCCTGTATTCTGCTTTGCCCCTTGTGTCTAATAAAGGCTTAATAGTAAGATTTGATTTATCTTTGATAATTTTCCAGTGTTTGCTGGAACTTGAAAATAGCAACAAAAAAAAACTTTTGAATAAAAAAAAATGTTTTGGTTGCCAGTCACGAATTAGCTGCCTCTACGAATGACAGATTCAAGCTATGACAACCGCAAGGTGTGAAAAGTGCCTTGGGATTTCTATTTAATATTTGAGTTTTAACTCCACTATTTATGCCTACCATATTTGCACCATTGTCGTACCCTTGACCACGACAGTTTTCAATATCTAAGCCATTTTTTTTTCTTACTCTCCCAGTATTGCATTGGTCAAATATTCTCCAGTCGTTTCAGTGACTGCAAGAAATCCGATCAAGTTTTCTTCTATATACTCCCAGTTGATGTATTACAATATTTTAAGATGACCGACATTTGTTGAATTCTACAACAGTCTCTAGTGCAGTCGAGTAAAAAAAGAACATTTTGCCTCATTTATCCTACCAATCACTTCACTGGTAACTGTATTTGACATGGTTGCGATCAATTCATTTTGAATATCGTGGCTTAGATAATGGTGTGCAAGTTGTTTATTATTAAAGCGATCTATGTGTTCCTTTAATGCAGAGTTTCTCAATCTGTGGGGATGGAGAATAAATTCTGACAATATAAAAAACCAAATACACATTTACACTGATATAATACACTTATAAATGTATTGGTACTGCACAATATATTTGATAATTAATTTATGAATACTACATTAAGAACAAGTTTAATATTAACTAGTGACTCCCATTATCTTATTTTTCACCAGGAGCGTAGTACTAATAAGCCGTATAGCGTGCCGCCGTATCACTAATACGGAGCCCCAACACGTGTAACTACAGTCCCACTAACAGGGCTCTCATATGTGAAATGGGGCCCTGAAGGAACTTTTGATACAGGGCCCACTCACAACTAGCTACGCCAATGTCTTTTACAGCAATTTTTGAGGGGGGAGTTTAATATTAGATACTTATACTCTAAAATCTTTTTCCATATTTAGCTGAGAGAGATCTTTTTTTTTTGTCTTCAAAGTAACCACGGTGGAAAATCCGGTTTCACAGGTAGGATGTTGGAAATGGAAGATTAGACTTTAGAAATATGGATGACTGAGAAAATAAATATTTAATTTAATTAAAATTATTTTGCAATCCGTTCTAGTTTAAAAATTAAAATGGAAAAGTAACGTAATACATACCCTGTTACTTAAAAGTAATATAAACAAAGTTTAATTCTTATCTTGATAATTTGTTCGGGTTATAATTAAGGTCGCATTAGCGTTAAAGTACATTATTGCATTCAATACTTTGTTATTGTATGGGGGGCGCAATGAAAATTATAATTGAAAACTGGATCGCGTATGTTGAAAGTTTGAGAAGCATTGCCTTAACGTAGGAACACATTTAGATATCAATTTAAATACATCTATGAAGTTTCCAGAATCCTTAAGAGTCTTCTTCTATTTTGAGAGATTCTCTGCGACCTCTAAACACCAGGTTATGAGAGGCTAAGAAATTTATGATATCAATTAATCTCTCAAATAAATTATACCAATGTTTTTGAGATTCAAGAATTCTCGTTTCGTTTTCTCGGTCAAATGTTTTTCCCATGTTTTATTCCCTTCTCTAATGTTATTCGTTGGAACATATAGGCCATATGTTCTTTAGTATTCTCATGTTTGTGTAAAATATTATACTTAAGTGTTTCCAATCACAGCACCCTTCCTGTAACATCTGAGTTTGTGAATTTCCTAATAGTCTGCTCGGAAAACAGAACACTTTATTTTTAGAACTTGAATAAACCAACCAGTGATGATGTTGTGAGTGTAAATGTGTAAATTTCACCATTTAGATTTCTTGAGAAATGAAAATTGGAAAAGTGTTTATGACCATCATCTTTAGGATAATATTCATCACTGTTATTTAACTGCTGTGTGGAACTGCTTTAAACTATATCATGGCGGTGAGCATCTGTCATAGGAAACGTCCACAATCTTGGGTCCAACTGCTTGTTTCACTACGTCACTGGTATCTCTGTTAATAGACGAAGAAATAATCTCAACCTCTTCTTGATTGTGACTTAGTATATTACTCAACGTGGGAGAGACCGGCCGGTTGAAAGGATGAAGGTGGTGTGCTATTTTCCTCAAGTCTTAAAAGGTTGTATCTTTCTTTTTTTTATTATTTATTTGTGTGTGTGTGTGTGTGTGTGGTTCCCTTTTCAGAGCAAGAGAATTTCCCCCCTTCTTTTGGTTTAGTTTTTTGATAATTTTCCAATTTCTATTTTTCTCTGGGTTTTTATTTGAAAAAGGTTCAAGCTGAGTCATTCTAGATTTATCGTCTCCGATGTTGAGGAACAACCCTTAGTCACCAAAAGTTTAACAATGGAATCAGGATTTTCAAAATTCTTCAGATCTTCTGTGAGGATGCGGAAATAAATTTACGAGCTGGACAAAGAATTATATTCGAAATCAAAAATAGTCAAGGATCCTATCAGATTCCAAAGTCCAACCCACAGCTTTTACATGCAGAAATAAAGAAAAAATTGCTTGTCGTGAGAATATAAAAAGTATGTCTTTTACTCGTAATGGAAAGATAAGATCCTCTACGTTAGACCATGTATGTGCAGCACAAATTCTATCTCTTGAGAAAATTTTAAATGTGTCAGTTAAGACGAATATGCTTTGGGAGGGAATCGCGTCTAGATTCCTTATTTATGAAATTCCACTTGATATATCTCTGAATGAGATAGCAAAGGAACTGCAAGAAACCAATGATTTTGAAATAATAGAGATGAGAAGATTTATTAAAACTGGTTCTCAGCAATATTAATTACTGTTACACTTATTGGTAAACTAATTTAAATTTTGCAAAGCTAGCAGTGAAATTTATGTGTCGAGGAGGCATGAAGACGAAAAACAGTTTCTAAAAATTGGCCTTTAATAATCAATCATAAAGTCACTACGCTCGTTACTGGAGCGATAAAATCAATAAATCCAAAAAAGTAACATTACCAGAAACATCCGATTCGAACCGTCTTCTAATATTGTAAAAATTAATTTCTAATCTAAAATGGTGACGCAACCTGCAGTTGCATTGCCAACCAGTTGTTCTCTCCCTCTAAGAGTTAAACCACTCACATACTTCTTATATTTCCGTTTATCCTTCCTTTTTTTAAAAACTAACATGAGCCGAGTTTAAATACTAGCTCGATTTGCATGGCAGTTGCTGCCAACCTCAAATCACGAAACTCAAAAAGATCGGGTTCGAATCGGTGTGCTTCCTTTCATTGAGATCATGGAACGGGATTGGAAAACAACACAAGGAGATAATAAAAATTTGGATCCGACTTTTTAAATGTCTAACAATCGGCCCCCTTTTTTCCAATCTCGCACCATTATCTCTTACAAATCAGTAAATTTTAATCTATAATCACATGTTATACAATTTAACACAAAAATACATTTTATTCACAATCTTTATTGTAATAAACAAACTAATATTTTAATCTTAAAGAAACACAAAGTATTATTCTCTAAAAAGAAATAATTTTCTACAAAATTCTAACAATTTTTCCTTTACCATGGGTTTGGTAAAAATGTCCGCCAAATTATTTTTGGTACCTATATATTTAATTTGGAAAACCTTGTCGTATATCAAATTCCTTAGAAAATGATAATGAACATCGATATGTTTTGTTCTATAATTTTCTACCGGTGACTTTGAAAACTTATAGCAGCTTGATTATCACAAAACATTACATTTTCACTTAATTCCAAATTTAAACTTTTATTATCAATTACATTCTTTAGCCAAATGAATTCCTTAGCTGCTTCTGTTAAACTAACATACTCAGCTTCCATGGTCGACAGACTAACGGATTTTTGCTTGAAAGTTCGCCATGAAATTTGGAGTTTCGTCTATAAAAGTTATGAACCCTCCCATTGACACTCGATCATCCCTATTTGTAGCAAAATCCGAGTCTGAATAACATCTTAGTTTTAATGATTTAACTTTTGAAAGTTCTAATTTGTTTTCTTGAAATACTTCGTCAAATGACTCACTTCGTAATTGTGTGTTACCTCGCGCAACTAAGCGGGCCTTGTATCTAACAATTTTATTATTTTCATCATATTTAATGGTATAAACCCAACGGTTTTCTAAAATTTTTATATTATCCGGATGATCAACTAAATCCCAAACTTTACGTTCCTTCATTACGTTGATTTCTTTATCCATTGCATCATGCCATTTAGATGCGTCTCTGGATCTTATCGCCTGTTTGTAACAATTAGGAATAGTTACTTCAACCATAAGAGCTTGTTGCTCTGACAAATCTGAAAATCTCTGGGATTCGGTATTATCTTTTCTAAAATTAAATAAACTAGGATCATACTCAATATTATGCCTCTTACAGTATCTTTCTATTTCGTTAAAAGATTTCAATCGGGTTGCTTCCCCTTCTATACTATAATATACGTTAGATCCAGTTACTTTCCTACCTATATTTCGAATCCACTTAACCTCTGTACATGGGATCAAGCTATTATTATCGGAAGATACATCTGGTTTTTCAGATGTTGAGGGCGTTTCCGTACTTGTCTTTGAAACTAAACGACTCGTTAATGAATCTTTTGCCCTATCGGAATCATCCTCATCATCATAATAATCAGGAAGGTTTAAATTATATCCAAGGTTACTATTAACTTTTTGTCTAAAATTAATTCCCCTCTTATTTTCATCGAATCTTACATTAATAGTCTCGACTAATTTATTTTCATCTATTAACCATATTCTATAACCCTTAGTACGTTGTGCGTATCCCATCATAATTCCCATTTTCACACGCATATCGAATTTTTTTCTAATTTGTTTTGGCACACCAGCATATGCCAAACATCCAAAAGGTTTTAGATGCAATACCGATGGTTTTCTACCTGAATATTTTTCGAAAGGCGTTTTGTTACCGTCTTTGTGACAAATTCGATTCCACGCATAAGTGAAACAAAGTAATGCTTCTCCCCAAAACTTACGGGGAACTTCACTAGACTTAAGCAATGTTTTGATGCCATCTAGAGCGGTTAAATTGAATCTCTCCGCGACCCCATTCATTTCTGGCGTATATGAATTTGTTACCTCATGCTTTATACCCAGTTCTGTCAAGAAATTATCCATATCTTTATTACAAAATTCTAGTCCGCCATCAGTTCTAACTGCTATTACCTTTCTACTTAGAAAACGTTCTGCTCGTTTCTGAAATCTTATAAACGTATGAAATACGTCAGATTTATTTCGGATGGAAAAATACAGTCGCCTTTCTTGAATAATCGTCAATTATACTCAAGAAATATTTATTACCGCCTTGGCTTTCAGTTGGCATTGGACCACAGAGGTCCATATGCAACAATTCCAATGGACGTTTTGATCTTACGGCCCCCGTCTTTTTGAATGAAACTCTCTTGGACTTTGCTAATTTACACGGTATACAATGAGTCTTACCATTATCATTTAAGCGTGGGAGACCTTTTACACTATCATTTTTACTAGTTTTTAACAAGTAATCGTTATTAACATGACAAAAGCGTTGATGCCATATTTCTATTGATCCGTTTTTGTTTTAGCGGTTACATCACTAAAAAAACTAATTTCTTTACTCTTTGGTATAATATAATGATCTGGCTGAAAAATACAAATGTTCATGGCGTGTCGCCGAGAACAATTTTATCCAGTCTTTATTAAAAACATTAATTTTACCTTTAGTACCCACAAAATGCGCACCTTTACTTTCTAATCTGGAACCGGATAATAAATTTCTCCTCAACTTAGGATTAAATAATACATCAGTCAAAGTTATTTCATGAAAACTCCCCTTATATTTTACCCGAAATCTAAGTGTACCGATTCCTTCTACGGGACAACTTTTATCCTCCGTTGCTAACGACATTTTCATGTTAGTTATCGGTTTAAGATCTAAAATAAACTCTTGTCATTACAAAAATGACTCGTGGCAGCAGTATCTATTACCCAAACACCTTTATCAGAGTTTTCCTCAAATAAGATACAACTAGTTACGAGTTGTTTATCAGTTCTAAAAGACTACATTCAGCTTCACAAAATCTTAAATTTATATTAAATTCTGTGTTAAAAGTTTCATTTACAGTTGAAGGAGATTTTTGTAGAGACTTTTTCTCTTTACAGTTTACTTTAAGATGTCCGTACTTATTACATACATAACACGGACCTATAGTCTTAATAGATTGTTTAACATTTTTAATAGATTTTACAGTTAAATACCTTACCACTTTTCTTTTGGTAATCATTATTGTCATTTGGATCTCCATGAGCTGCAGCCGTAGCACTAGGTAACGTCTTCGACTTCTTCAAAGTGAAACTGCTCAAGTAAGCATTCTCCGCTTTCTCAAATCTTGTTTCATCAACTGAAGACGATTGGCTTCTAATATCAGCTCTGCTTCAATTTTGACAACTCTGAAGTCCTCTTCTTTCCATCTGTAGATTTGTTGCACGGTAGACTGGAATTCCTGAGGAAGCCACCTTATTAATTGAAATCCTATGTACAGGTCGTCCAATTTATGACCCGCTTCTTGTAGTCTGGTTGCCGCTGTCTTTACACGAGATATGAAGATTCCAACATCTTCCCTGGTTGGTATTTTGTTCCAAAAAATTGATCTAATAGTTGAATTACTCTTGCTCTTGTGACTGGTTCGAAGTGATCTTTTAATATCTTCCATGCCGTTACTCCGTCAGTTGTTTCCGTTATCAGATTTTTCAAATCTGAACTGATGTTAGTATAGATCAACGTATAACATCTATCCTTACGAAGTTGTAGATCTAATTTTTCCTTGTATGTTGCCTCTTCATCAGGTTGCTCTGGCTTGGTCTGTATTATAAACTGCCAGCAACCATAATGCATTAAGAGTACTTGCATATCATGCTTCCACGTGTTCCAGTTGTTTTGAGTCAACACTGATATCTGGTTGTTAAACTCCATATCTGTTACTCGATTTAGCGTACTAGCAACAGAGTTCATAAAAAAAAGTTCTAGACTGGAACAGTATTTAAATAGACAAAGTTCATGGCTTGGTACAACTGCTTAGCCTGCCTCGACACAGTACATGGA
This sequence comes from Trichonephila clavipes, assembly GCA_019973935.1. Classification (NCBI taxonomy): domain Eukaryota; kingdom Metazoa; phylum Arthropoda; class Arachnida; order Araneae; family Nephilidae; genus Trichonephila; species Trichonephila clavipes. The sequence goes on along the minus strand of BMAU01020729.1, from coordinate 6,521 downwards.
CTGTTCAACTGCTTAGCCTGCCTCGACACAGTACATGGACTGGGCCCATAACCAAATTTGTTACACTTATTTGGTAAACTAATTTAAATTTTGCAAAGCTAGCAGTGAAATTTATGTGTCGAGGAGGCATGAAGACGAAAAACAGTTTCTAAAAAATTGGCCTTTAATAATCAATCATAAAGTCACTACGCTCGTTACTGGAGCGATAAAATCAATAAATCCAAAAAGTAACATTACCAGAAACTTCCGATTCGAACCGTCTTCTAATATTGTAAAAATTAATTTCTAATCTAAAATGGTGACGCAACCTGCAGTTGCATTGCCAACCAGTTGTTCTCTCCTCTAAGAGTTAAACCACTCACATACTTCTTATATTTCCGTTTCTCCTTCCTTTTTTAAAACTAACATGAGCCGAGTTTAAATACTAGCTCGATTTGCATGGCAGTTGCTGCCAACCTCAAATCACGAAACTCAAAAAAGATCGGGTTCGAATCGGTGTGCTTACTTTCATTGAGATCATGGAACGGGATTGGAAAAACAACACAAGGAGATAATAAAAATTTGGATCCGACTTTTTAAATGTCTAACAATTACAATACTCGGTACAACTTACTGAAACAGTAAAACTGTAGCAGATATACTAGACATCGGGTAATAATCTCTGGTTTATTCTTCGTATTGATCCACATTCCACTATCACGTTTAGAGATGTTTTGGAAAGAGCAATGAATAACAAATCAGCTCTTTCAGAGTTTTTTTTAAAGGGAATGAAATTTTTTAGTATTTACTAGTCTATTAGGCTTTTTCTTACCTTTTCTTCTTTTTTTGAGGGATCATAGCCTGTGTTGCTCTATATCCTCTTCAACCTTTCAATCAATCAAACTCAACGTGAACACAGAAATCTCTCAGCGTCATATTTTGATTGGCAAGCTTTTGATCCTATTTCTATTTCCGATTTTCGTCGTTCGATATCAATAGTCGGTGCATCTGGAGTAACTTCCAAATTCTGCAGAGCCTCGGATACGGATAACCGATTCATTTGATTCTGTACTGCCAGATTATGTCTGGCCGAGAAGTTTTATCATACCTGAACTTAAAAACCTTGTTGGATACAGCTCTTTCCGTTTTTCTTTTTTACTTTTTGCTGCACCAAATTCACACTCTTTAACCTCTTTATCTCTCAGTGCCAAAGCCTGAGTTGAAAATTTTCTAATTCATTAATTATATAAACCCTGTGGCGTGCACTTTTGCATTGTCATACTTTTCTTTTAATTTTTCGGCTTTGAGGCGCCATGCGCCGCTGGCCGTGGCTCAACTTTTTACGCCGCCACTGGTGCCAGCTCTGGAATCCCCACTTGACCGCGGTTGAAAATTACGAGGTCCATGACCACTAACCCGCGTGTTGGTTCAGAGAGTGACGTAATAATCAATCAACATAATATACGTTATTTTGAAAATTATTTAAAGATCTTTTTATTAATATTTGTTACTTTTAGCCAACAAATTTATTCGTCAAGTCAATTAACTTTAGTAATATGTTAAAAAAGAAATTTGCTAATTAAAAATAAGAGATATTTTGCTTTATTTATTATATTATTTATTTAATTATTAAACTTCCCTTTCAATCTTATAATCATCATATAACAATTCCTACACTATAGCATTGTTGTTAAAAGCAGTTAAACAGCGAAAAAAATTTTCCTGGGTTAATTTTTAAATGTTATTTTGAAAGTCTCTCATAAATATATATAAAAACTTTTCTTTTTATTTATCTTTCCCAAGTTTCATCAGGGATTTTCTCAGAAATGGAACCAAATATTTAATTTTAAATGATAATGATCTGCTATTATTTTATTGATAAATTTACATAAAAAAAAAATGTCAAATTGTTTGAAAATTTGTGTAATCTGGTACAGCAAAACATCAATTTGTTGTTGAATTAAAATACTGAAAACATATACATTTCAAACCGATAGTTTCGCCCCACAATTCCTTTTATGAAAGATTTACATATTACATGAGCACCTAATATTTCTAATAATATAAAGAACAGCTTTGAAATTTTAAATACAAATGCGGAAAATAATAAAATATAGAATAAATCACAAATAAAAATGAATTGGAATAAAAACTTCATAGATGATAACATTGCGTATATGTGATATCTATGCCTAATTCATTTAAATTAGGGGAATAATTAATAATGATCTACAAGTGTAGTTAAAATCCCACACATTGTTTAAATGTTATATTAGTTTTATTTGTCTAAATGTTTTTTTTTAATTGTTTAAATGTTATACTAGTTATTAAAAATTTTGAAACGCTTAAAATTTTTTTCTAGATAACTTTTTTTTGGTACGCCATGTTAATTAGACACAAATTATGCTCTCACAAAATTATATATATTGTTTTTGAGAAAGATAAAATTTTTTAACATAATGATTATGAATATCATTTCAAGCATTTAAATATACAAAAAAAAAAAGAAAAATTATGCTCCGAATTTAAGTTATAGAAATATAAAGGATTAAAATTAATTGCTTTTCCATTAGTCATAAATCCCAATTTCTAAAATGTATATGCTGTAACTGCTGAAAATTTTTTAAAGGAAAACAGAATTAAAAATAGCATTTTTCGGAAGAAAAACACTAGAGGAGTACTTGAGCTTATTTCTATTATGTTTATTTAGAGAAATTATTACTCTTTTGTACCTTATGGATGTAACAGCAAACAGATGTACTTTTGTACAAATATATTAAGAACATATATATTTGTATAAACACATTTGTATATATTGTACATACACATTGAACACACATTTGTATGTATATTAAGAAAAAAAGCAATTATTCATGATTGTGAAGCAAATGACTTGAGTAACCTAAAAACTTCATAAAAGATTATGCTTCATGCTGCCAACACTTGTTTCTTGATATAGTGTAAATTATGCTTACTATTTTTCTTACATTATTTTCTTCATTATGTATCCTGTAGTAACATCCAAAGAATTGCTATCAAATATTTACTTGCATTGTATAATATAAATTCAGCATTGTATCAAATGATTAATATTTTTGGGTTAGAAAGTATAAAAATTTTAATCATATTCTTATTAATTTACTAAAATTTATTTTGTTTTTCACACCCTATTTAATAATGCTATTTGTTTCATTGAACATAAAAGCAAAACCTTAAGCATTTGGACATATATGAAACACCTTCAGCACTAAAGTTGAAATTTTTCAGTAATCACTATGCTAATGATATGAATACTAAGGCTAATATTGAATAATGAACACAAAAACCTCAACCATAAAAGCTTCATAAAAATCTTGAATTTTAATCACAGAATATTTTTAAGAAAATTCAGGTCATTTAGTTATTATTAAGTTAAAAAATTAAAAAAATATTTTTGCAAAGGTAAATTACTACCCAAATCATAACACATCTTCTGAGAGAGAGATTTCAAACTCATTTTCCAAATTTTTTACTCCATTATTATTTTTAAAGAAATATCTACAAATTCAGTTGTTACATTTGCAACTAAATATGTGAATGGAATGGTTAAATGATTTGTTTCATAATTTAATAGGTAAAATTTATTCTCCATTGGGCTCCTATAACCTTCAGCAGCATGATACAGTTGTGGTGTAATAAAAGTCAAAGAGATGATAAACATTTCAATCAAAAATGTTTAAACAAAACTTTTATTTAATCAGTTCACGCATACTAAAAATATAACACCAACTCTTTGAGTTACATATTACAGAGAAAACTCTGCAGATCTCAGCATATATCAGTATTTATATTTTCTCCTTTATTATTTCAGATTGAGCTTGCCATTTCCCATGTAACACTTAGTTCAGGATGTCACCTCAATCATTCTAACTGTACAAAGAAATAAAATTGTAGTTTGTTTTGAAAGTGTAATTAGTATTTTACTTCAATTATATAAAAATATAAATAACTTAAGAAAAAGTGCAGAGTTTATAAAGCATAACTAACAAGCTAATTATAGTTGATAAAATATAAATAAAAAATATGAACCTCATATAAACAATCTATGAAACATTTTTTTTTTTGATACAGTAGAACAAATATGCTAAATGATATTGTTACACGCTCCTCTAAAGATAACACACATACACACAAAATCTTCGAATTTATCCCAACAGCTGAAAGAATCCACCGATAATTTAAGTTTGAAACTACTAATAAATACATATATATTACAGAACTCTAAAAACGAAGTTTTAAAAACAATGAACATGTTAAATGAGTCATTAAAATGTAAGTAATGTAAAGCGATTTTACGATTTTTACAAAATTTTTTCTATCTTCCATAAAATGTTTAATTTCTAAATATTCTTCATGAAGAAACATAAAAATAAATATTCTTTAATAATCTATTAAAAACAATACAATACATAAATCTCAAAGATATATCAAATTTGTCAAATTACATTATATAGCATTGTAAAATGTTATATATAATGTGTATTGATATATATATATATATATATATATATATATATATATATATATATATATACATACATTATATAATACAAATATGTATATTTCTCAAAAAATATTTTTATAAAAGTTTTTATAAAATTTTTAAATTTTAAAAAATTTCATTTGTTATTCTATGTTATTGAAATTAATTACCTGAAATATGAAAAAAATGTAGAAGCGAGAAATTATTATGGATTTCATTTTCCATTGATGATGATGGTGCATGAAATATAAATTCAAAATACATTTAATATCTTACTTTTTTTGAAATAAGGCATAATTAAGACATAATGAGAAAATACTAAAATATGACACAGAATCACAATAATCCAAGTTTCAGCCTAGTCATATCATTCACATCAAACTCTTCAATAATTACTCCTTTTTGACAAAGTCGTATAAGTATTTATTTAATGCTACATACCCATAAGATATAAATTATTTCTATCCTCAGATAACAGCATTTAATAACTAAAAAATATTTATGTATCAATAATACTGATATATAACATACAAACTAAATCACTTGAATTTTTTTGTTACAAGCTGCTTGTACAATTCTTACATTTTTCATTTTCAAAACATATTAAAATCAACAAAATTCGCTTAATTTTCTGTTGTTGTATAAAAGCAAACAGATTGAGGGCAAACATAAAATCGACCAAGAATTCCTGTAATATTATACAAACATTATTTGATGATTTTATACTGGCATAAGAGAAAATCATTTCCATGTTAATATTATGAAAAATCAATAGTTAAAATTAAAAATTAATGTATGTTCACAAACTGACATAACTACCATTACACTATATAGAGCAGGCAAATTTGCAACCTTATAATTCAAGAATGATTTCAGGAAAACCTTTGGGAAAATTCCGAATTTTCCAAATCCTTTTATATTATACTTAAAGTTGCTTCAAAAATTTGATTATTGTCTTATAAAATATAGTAAAACCTATTTTAAATGAAAAATATGTTTTTGTCGAAATAAGGTGATTCCATTGTACCGAAAAAGTGGAACCTGAATAAATTACAAATACTTTCAAATTGTTGAAAATATTCTGACACTTTAGCCTTAATTTGAATAAAGGGTCTTATATTCAATTAAATATTCTCATATTCGAAAAAATCATGAAATTAAAAAAAAGTTGAGGATATTTTTTCTAAGAAATATGGAGTCATACATTAAGGACCCCCAATGCCTTTAGCTTTCTAGTTGAAAATTTTCTCTTGCGGGTATAATTGTGATTATGCAATGAGCTTTTTAATAACAAAATGAATTAAATTTTCACATGACTTTCAAATTAAATTACCACTTGTCACAAAGCAAGGAAGGAGAATTAAAGCATGAAAATAAAATGTAAAATGAATGATAATTAGTTCACATGGAAATAATGTTAAGAACAGAGTGAAAAAATTGCACGCAACTCTTCTTATGAGAAGCATCTATCTACAACAAGGATGAGGTATTTATAAAAGTACAAACTTCTTCAAAGAAAGCACACTAAACTGTAAAGGAATACATGAAATTAAAAACTCAATTACTTTACTTCCAGCCCCTTAATTATTAGAGCTCAAACTAACAAACTAAAAAAGAATGAGGGTAAATTTACACTCAAATTAATAGAAATCAAATTATATATATATATTATTTTCCAGAATTCTTTATGGTGGAGGGAGCAGAAATCCTCATTAAACGACTGAAACTGTACTAAAGTTAGTGCACATGATAACATTTATTTCAGTGTGAAAGAAAACAAAAACTTTGGCCTTTTTGACATGCATGAAATACACATTCAACTCGAATCAAATTACTCCAATATTCATTGCGCTACATTATTTAAGACAACTTCTTATTTATAAGAAAGAAATGCTGATAAATATTTAGAACATTTTAGAAAAATTTTATTTTAAAAAATATCATAATACGAAAAATAATGATCTTCCCTAGTATAGCTAGGAGTTGAACAGCATAGGTAAGAGGTTTATTTTAAAACTTA